>VZTB01006378.1:466483-540078 GCA_013397245.1 Thryothorus ludovicianus
AAAAATCACCAAAAAAAAAAAAAAAAAAAAAAACACAGGCCCCAAATCCTCTATTCATAAAACCATTAGCTGTTTTTACACCAAAATTACATATCACAGGGACCTCAGTAATTTTAAATTCTGTTTCTGTCTTCAGAAACATATTCAAGAATCCAAACATCTTACCACTCACACGGGAGCGATTATATTTCCTTTCCTCCTTACTCCCCTGTTCATTCATTAACACTGTATATCTTCATCCACATGTTTCTGGCATCAGCACATTTTTTCTTCTGAAGATATGCTTATAAAATCTGTATACCATATAAATATAAAATAACACTTCAAATAATTTGCTGAAGACCACATAGTAACCTTGCCATGGCATGCTTGCCTGTCCATTATCTTTTCACATTTGGGGGTTGATTAGTATCTTTCGGAGTCAATAAATGCACTGCACCTAGCACCAGTCTAAACTACCTCCAGACTCATTTGCCAAAGTTCCCAGTCAGAAAGCCAGACTTTTAGGAGTCACATCTGTCAGCACCAAATGACTTGGCAGCACTTAATCAAAGTGTGAAGGCCACAGAGCCACGTGAGTGCCAAGTTTCTGCACTGCAACAGCACCTGCATGGGGTCCTGCCAGTGAGCACTCTGGCCTTTGAAGGCTTGACTATGATCTTCCAAAATAAACCTCTAGAAGGGTTTGCCTTTGCTGAAGCATTTCAGCCAGCAACAGTTCCACAAATCTGCTGGCTATGTTGAGTTGTACAAAAGGTGACACCAGTTCTGCTGGGGTCAAAGCATTGGCCTCCCTGTGGAGGGAGCACCTGCAGTAATGGCATTGCCTGCATCCATCCACATTGAGGTGAACCCTTTATTTTTGCTCTTCAAGCTCAGGACAGCTTCAGAGAAACCCCAAATGCAAAAGGGTCTTTTGGCATACTTACCTCTCACTCCTACAGTGGTCCCAGCCATGGACTTGGACCACTAGCACAGGCAGAAAACACACAAGTTGTCCTCTGCATGACTGGGATGCAGATTTGACTCAGACTGTTGTAAAATAAAGTGACATAGTCTACAGCCTCAGCATTACTTTTGGACTATCTGGCTTGCAAAACATCCTCCCTCCTTGATAATGGATCAGAAAGCAATTCACGTGGTAGAGTATAACACATCATTTTGTAATTTCTGCAGGAAAGTAATATTCATTGATCACATTTTGTGCATTACTCATGTTTTATCTCTTTTATATTGATTTCAATGTCAAGATTCCTTAGTGCAGCTATTTCAAACTGCTTCATGTTCTCTGTAATCCACTAATCATTGCTTTTTAATTTACCTCCCTGTATCACACTGCCCTTACAACAAAATTCAAATTTCATTGTCAAGTTCTCCTTTTTTCTTGCATTTCCTGTGCTGACCTTCTATCTTTTACTGCTGTTTTCAGAGTACTTTGAATTGCAGATGTTGTTTTTAGTAACTGTTCTCTTCTTGTCTGCTTGTGCTTTTAATCGCTTCTATTAAATTATTTTTTAAGCAAATTTGGAAAGCTACAGAATCACTTTCCATCTTAAAACAATGAAGGTTTAGTATTTGTTTATACAGTTTTAGGAAGATATTCTTTAACTGCAGGTTAAGTATGTGAATTAAAAAAAGAAAGTAATTGAGGAAAAATGTATTTTCACTATTGTGTTCCTAGTGTCTGTCATTTAAAACCACTTTTTTACAATCAGAGTGTACAATACAGAAGATTCTATAATAGTTGCACACATTTAAATAGCCTCAATAATACTCTTGAAAACACCTGTTTTACTGACCTGTTTAGTACCTATTCCCATTTTCACAGTATTTAGATGGCAACACAGCTCAAAATTTCAGACGTGAAATAACAAATGAGCTATGAGAATTGCAAGAGGAAAAGAAATTTTACATTAAGCCTAATACATGCATTTCTTCCAATTATTTCAGCTGAACACTTTGAAAAACCCCCGTGTATGGCTTGATGCAGCTACACAGATTTTCTTCTCTCTCTCTTTGGCTTTCGGAGGGCTTATTGCATTTGCGAGCTACAATCCAACAAAGTGAGTAGAACTACAACCTCTATTAGCTGGCTGAATTCTTGCTGCATTTTGTGCAATTTCTTTACATTTTCAAATTGCTTTCCTTCATTTTTCTAAAGGATCTTTAGAAAAGTATCTGTCTTTCTAAAAGGCCCAGTAGATTTTCTAACAGAAGGGGGAACGGGAGGGAGGGAGAGAAGAAATTGAAAAAAAAAGTGTTTGCAGATGTAACAGAACCACAGATAAAAAAAAACCCTGCCTTTTTTAATCCCTTCACTTGTTTCAATGCTATTTCTAGAAATGACTGTGAAAAGGATGCTGTGACAGTAGCAATTGTGAACAGCATGACATCCCTCTACGCTTCCATCCCAGTCTTTTCTGTTTTGGGGTTTAAAGCAACCACAGCCTACTGGGACTGCTTGGACAGGTGAGAAAGCCATGTTACCGAAGTTAGACTGGTTTCAGTGCCTAAACAGATAATGTGTTATTAGAAAGACGTGTATTCAGATAATTTATTTTCATCAGAAAGGAAAAGCATCTGTACAGAGAAGTTTAATGTAAAAATATAAAGTACTATGGGACAGAGTCAAGGATGACCATTTGTAAGAAGCAAGACAAATTACAGAACTACCCATTCCTAGTAGTGCATCAAGGTTTCCACATTAGTGTCAGGCTAGCATTACAGTAAACATCTCCACCTTTTTCTATTTCACCAGAAATGTCACTAACTTATTAAACGTAAGTAGTGGAAATGGTCTGGAAACCTGATAAAACAAAAATGTTTTAGAGACTGCATCTGCATAAAATACTCAGACTTTTTGTCTCAGACAACATTAAATAACCTGAATATTTTCTACCATTTTATGTATATGGTGTGAATTAATATTTTCCTTTATATTGTAAATAGCAGCACAGAAAGTAAACATAACTTTGGAGAAGTATCTGAATACACAGCATAGCATTTCCAGCCACATCATCTGCAAACTTTTAAACTAAAGTTGAAATATGCTGGCTTCTCTGGCAGGAACATTATCAATATCATCAATGAATTTGATCTTCCAGAAGAAAGCATTATGCGACAGAACTATACATCCTGGATTAATTTTTTGAATTCATCGTATCCAGAAAAAATTGCTGGACTCAAACTGAAAAGTTGTGATCTTCAAGAATTTCTTGATCAGGTACCATAACTGCTTTCAACAGGTAATCCTTAAACAAAGTTATTAGAAGGATTGGCATCTTCCTTTTTCTCATAAGTACATGTACTCTGTTCTACATGCAATGATGTATTACACATAATCATGCAACAAATCAATCTTTCAACATTTGAAATAACAATAATGCTGTAGGATAGTCTGAATGTATAGCTGTGTTATGGCAAACAAAACTACACATTATTATCATGAAACTAATCTTCCAGGGTGTTCCCACCAGAAGTCTACCATGGATGCTAGATTCAGTTTACAGAAGTAATCATAACAGGGGAATAGATGAAAGATTAGAGAAAAAGGATGCTGAATGGGGATTTCCTAAATCTGTATTTAGGAAAGTATAAAAAAATCCATTACAGGGTACACTTCTCACCACCAAAATACATCATGATCCTCTCCTTCTCCTTATTTTCCAACCCCCATAAAACATTTCCCCTACCACTGAACACAGATGTTCCTTCTCTGTTTTCTTGTCCTGCCTCATTCCAATTGCTCCAGGGATCCTGTTTGGCACAGTGAGTGTGTGCTAATGCACGTCAGGCCTAACACACAATAATGGTAAAGTAGGCTACTTTACTCACATGGTGGAGAAGCCCAAGGACAACATTCCAGCCCTGATACAAGTCTGTTTCTTTCGTTTTACTTCTTCTGATGGCACTCATTTCTGATCTACACTTTGAAATATTTTACTTCCAAATTACAGCAACATTAGCATTTTTCAATGCTTAGATTTAAATATCCTTGTCCTTGGGAGTCTAAATCAAAAGAAATTAGGTTGAAATTGGCTTTTTCCCTCATAGTCTTTTCTGTCTTGGCCATTATAGGGGATTTTGTGATCAATGATTCACCATTTCTCTTCATTTCCCTTGGTGTTAAGAGTAGAAATCATATCCTTATTTAAACTTCTTTCTTTCCAGAAGCTATTACATTATAGATTTTTAAAAAGCACATTTAAGATAGTATTAGCAAAACAATTGCTATTATAATTACAACTTTCAAATCTGCTTTACTCTGAACTTATCTCTCTGTGCAGGCTAAAATTCTGCTCTATGATTGTCTAGATATCTCTAAAACATCTAAAATTAAACTCTGCACTGCCCATTTTCTCAACTGCTGGCTGCCAGAGGCCAGAGGCTGACCAACAACCTTAACTCCAGAGGACAGCAGTGTGTTAAAATTGCTTTATGCATGAGAAATGACATTGTAATGTGTATTTTTATCTATCTGTTTGTGAATTCTGCAGAGTGTCTCAGGAACTGGCTTGGCTTTCATCGTTTTCACTCAAGCTATCATCCTCATGCCAGGCTCCCAAGCCTGGGCCATCCTGTTTTTCATAATGTTGTTCAGCTTGGGCCTTTCTTCGATGTTTGGAAACATTGAGGGTGTCTTCACTCCTCTTCTAGAGCTTCAAATTATACCTAAATCAGCTCCTAAGGAGCTATTATCTGGTAAGGTATTTGCTTTGTTCAAAGAAGATGGCTTCCTTACAGATGCACAAACTACCAACTGCTTAACTAGTATCACAGAGGAATTAATAATGGTAGTATTAATTTAGCTGAATCTCACAGTGTAAGTAAGGGCAGTGGATTGTGTTTGCAGAAGATAAGCAGAGAGATGAGGTAGCAGTTATGGCAGAAGCTGTCAGGTGACAATATTATATTGCCTTTGCCAGTTTTCTTCTTAGTTTGCAAGTTAAGCTGTAACAGTCTGAGAAAGCTTGTTAAACTGCTATTCCTGGAGTCAAGTTCACTCGGAGCTGCTGCAGTCACCAGGAAGAGCCTTGTTGTCCCTTAAGCCTTTGGCACTGATACAAATCACTTTAAGGCACCCAGTGACATCAGCTGCTCTGCCATAACTACCTGCACTTGAACTTACCACTGTAAGAGAGGTCATTCACCCCCATTCCACCCAGGCTTATGCTGCTACAGATTGTTTCACATTTACTGTGAACACAGCAGAATAGAAAATTATCACACAAGAAATGAGAATTGAAGGTGTGTGATCCTATTGTGGTACCAAAACTGGAATCTTTTTAACCAGAGACAGTTACTGAATGAAACCTGCTCCTTAAGAACCGGACTCGATGGGAGTCTGAGAGATCCTACTGTGAAACTGGTCCAGAAAAATGGCAGCTATGGCAGTAACAAGTAATGGATGAATATTTCTGCAATATGTATGCCCTTTTAAATTCTTATGAGAAATACTGCTGTCATACCTTGTGGCATCTAAATTGTATCCCTAATTTGAAAAATCTTTCACACAGAAACAAATTTATTCCCATCTTGATGAGTTGACAATATTATTTTTAAATTGATTTTCTCATTGTGAACTTTAAAAAAACCAGTCTGATGACTTTTTTGAGCCAACATTTTACAGAACTGAACCAAAGGCCATCTCAGAAATGATTAGCAACACATTAAAAAGACATACAAACTGATTTGTAGCCCATGTCTGTGTCTAGCAATACCTTTATTCCCTCCATTCCTTCCCACTTTTTCTCTCAATTGCCACAAATCTAAATCTTGCCTAAAGGGGAAGTGGCTGTACAGAAGCATGCTGAAACCCAAATGATACATGCTGGAACATAAGGGACACACACATTTGAAGCTCTGGGCTCTTTGAGGAAATGGGGGCAGAAATCCAGCCAGTCCTTACACTTCCAAGGTGCCACCTGTCTGCAGTTTAAGCCTATGGCTGCATGGAAATGAGGCACTTGAAACTCACTACAGCAGTCAAAAATTAACACTGGGTCACAGCACAGCCCAGGCTGTCTGATGGAAGGAAGTACAAACAACTGGAGGATGCCCTGAGTCACATGAATGCATTCCTCCTGCAACAGTGGTGCTCATGGCCAACACACAGAGGAAAATGGACTTTGGGAAGTGGTATTAGCTCTCATGAGGAGAAAATAGTTTGTTGTAACTCCATAGAAGGAGAGAGAATAAAAATTCTACCAATTTTAGTACTCCAGTAACAAAGATTATCTTTTTTTTTGTTCAGGTATAATATGTCTAATTAGCTTCCTCATTGCTCTGTGCTTCACATTGGGTTCAGGGAGTTACTGGATTGACATTTTTGACAGATATGCAGGCTCAGTGCCTCTTCTAGTCATTGCTTTCTTTGAAGTGATTGGAGTTGTGTACATCTATAAAATCAAAAGGTATGTTGGAAAGAGATGCAATATTTTTCTTGTAAGAAAAAAATGCAGCTCAGGTTGCAGTAACTTTGGCCCTGACCTGATTTGATTTGCTGCTGGTTAACTGAGATTTCTTCCTAGCATGCTATGTTTTCTCCTTGGCAATTTTGTCTGTTTATTTTAAATATCTGAATAGTTTACAGAACTGCTGCAATATTATCATCATTTATTTCTCCTTAGAAACTTGACACTAGGTGCTCAGGTAATTAAACTGATAATGTATATTGGTCATTCATCTCTGGTATGGACCAAGGAAGACCTACTTGAATGATATTTTTGTTTACTCAAGCAGGTAGGGAGTTATTAAAGAATGGTGTGGAATAGAAAAGATTTACAGCGCTGTACTCTGTGTTTCCAACTTACAGGAAACTATAAAAGAGAGAAACTGTTACCACTCTAGCTCTGACATCATCATAAACATGCCTTCTTTTACAAGGTTCAGTAAAGATGTGGAGTGGATGACCGGACGAAAGCTCAATCTCTACTGGCAGATCACATGGAGGTTTATCAGCCCTCTGCTCCTGCTAATTGTCTTCATGGCCTTTGTTACTCTTCAGATGCAGAAGCCACCAAGCTACACAGCCTGGAACCCTAAATATGTATGTTCTCAAATATTTTCAGAACTTCTAATGAAAGGAAGAATTGTCTAGTTTCCTCCCTTACCAGATCCTTTAAGATCATTGCTATCGACTGCTTACCCATTGAACACTGCCTGAAGTGATGCAGTGCTCAGAATGAGAAGGCTCCAGTGTGCAAAGAGGTTACACATACTAAAATGTGTCTCTTCTTGAGGTGTCCTGCTTATTCTGTGCTCCGTATTTCTTATGGATGTGTGTAATGCTCAGAAGTGTTGAAGTGAAACATGTCACAGACATTCCACAGAGGGTTCAGAGGTAGAACAAATGCCTGAGCAGAGCTTTAGATCTGTGTGACAGATGTAAGGGATAAAAGCATTTCTCAGTGAGAATTACCAGTATTACTGGGCCCCTGGGGAATACAGAAATGTGTACTTTTGACAGGCAGACAGGGAGGCAGTGGTCTGAGAACAGTGTTTGGTTAATCCAGCAAAAAAACATGTCCATGCTGAGAACATTTGATCTGGATGTCACTGTCTCACATCAATTGCAGTTTCTCTGACCCCTCTCAAATACACCCTGTGCAGGGGCTTGAAGATCAATTCTGATCTTCAACGATGAGGATTTCACAGCAGCAGTGTCTCCCCCAAACACCATCAAGTATCTGTCAGCTCAAATAAAATTCATAGCCACAGACTTGCAGAAATTGCTTTACCATCATTTCCTCAAAGTCTCTGATATACATCTTCCCTATTTGACAAAGAACATGCTCAGTAATTGCTGAAACCAGATAAGCTTTGAGTACAAGAAGAATGAACATAGTTTAACCAAGAGAGGGTGAAGGTTTGATAACTTTGGGCAATCCCCATATTCTTAGGAATGTGTCCCAATTCCAGTTATACACCTTTGAAACTGTAAAACATTTACAGTTAGACCCTCAAGTAAGGTTTGCAGAGGGCACAGCCACTGAATGCTACTGCAGACAGAGTAAAAATTTCACTATCCTTACTAAAACAGCGTAAGAAAATAAAAATAGAAATCATAGCAAAATCTAAGTGTACCTACAAATTATTTCTTTTGGTTGCTTTTTTATCTCCACAGGAAGGCTTCCCCATGAAAGAGGAGAAAGTTTACCCACCTTGGGTGCAGGCCATTTGTGTGCTGTTGGCTGCCCTTCCTTGCGTGTGTGTACCTCTGGTAGCGCTCTTCCACCTGGTCAAACAAAAGTGCAGGAGCAAGGATGCAAGCCTTGTATCACCAGAAGTCTTCTTCTGTCAGGGGGCTAACAGCAACTTTTCTCATCCAAAAGAGTAAATATCCACTGTATCTGTTTGTAAGCAAAAATAAAACAGCCTTTGTTAGACATTATTAGCTGTCATTTGGTATCATCCAACCAATGTGGTATACACAATCCATATGCTTACAGCAATCACTACACTCTGTAAACAATGCTGTTGTGTTTCCTTTAATTTCAACCAATTTCACAGCTTCATGTATCTCTCCAGCCAGAATTTAAACTTAGAAAGCCTTTTAAGTATTGCTGCTGGTTTCTGTCTTTCTTAATTTTTAAAAAACTGGTCTGTTCCTAAGGATCAGCAACATAAATCGGAACACAAGCACCTACAGTTTCCTTCACTGCCCTGCCTCCTTGCTCCAGGAGATGCAGAACAGGAGCCCTCTAAGAATAAGGACTGCTCTTTTCCACTTCACTCTAATTTTTGTAAATCTCTAAACACACTTAAACAGCAATCACTTTGTGAATATTTTATATTCTCAAGCATTGCGAGGAGCAAATATAAAGCATCAGCAGATAAAATAATGTGTGTTAAGTAAATTTGAGCAATTAATTCTGCACAAATCTCTTGTCTTATCAGATTCCAGAATTTATTGTAGTGGAAAATACTGTAAAAAAAAAAAAAAAAGTCCCCAGTTTCTTCCCCTTTATTTCTTATACTGAACACAATAGCTGAATAGCAAAACAAAAATACAGATGTACAGCAGCCTTTCAGCAAGCAGCAACCTTACAGGACATGACAGAGAAATTAATCTTCACTGAAAACCAGGATTTCCTGTACTTTCCAGGCTGTAGATCCTGTCCACTCTGTAGTGCTGGGAGATGAGGATTCCTGTTAAGATACTTGAGGAACCAACCAGCAGCCTCTGAAAAAATATGGGGAAAGTATGTGAGTATAAAATATGATAACAGCTTCAGGCTGAGTGATTGAGTCAAGGAAGACAAAGGATTAGGGTTATAAAGCTGTAGATACATAAGTAAGAATTTTTAACTAAAGTATACATTTTATATTTCTGTTTCTGACTATAGATAGCTAAATTTTCATTAAAATCCTATCAGCAACTATATGCAACAGGTTTAAGTAGTCAAGAGTTCTGTTCTTAAACAAAAACACATCCAACTAATACAGACAGAAGCTGAGAAAATAATTAAACTAGATCTAAAAGACTTTCAAGTCTACAAATCCATCTCGAGTCACTGTCATGGTACCCAGACTTGACTTTTGAGCTGTCCCTTCCATTCACCACAAGGAAGACCTTATGGATCACCGGACATGCAGTTCAGCCCAGGACAGCACTCTGGGGGAGGACAATTTTCAGCTCCAGTAACTACAAATGATGGCTGGGAAACACAAGATGAAGTTACTATTTAGCTCAAGTAGGCATGTAAAAAATGTGTTGAGCAACTCTTGCATGAACACTGATTTTCTGTTGTCAGTGCACTTCTCATGTTATTTCTACTAAAATTCCTGTGCCAAAGTCATAGCCTTATTCCAGTAAGGTTAGTGCTACAAGTTCCCCTTCTTATTCATGAAGAACAAGATGATATCCTATAGGGAAATTTTTCTTCTGAACAGCTTGACTATGTTACTTGAGGGAGGACATGTATGCAAACACCTTCCGCTCACTCTTTTCCCAATCTATTTTCTCCACACTCCATCAAATCTTCTTTGCTGTAATACGCTGCTGAGAATTTTAACATTCTGACAAGACTTCCCTAGAATTGTCTAGGCTGCAAGAGCCACCTGGGTTCTTTAGGGGTAAATCAGTAAAAGGCACAAACACAGCCATGGTGATGTTCAGCCTTAACCAGATTCCACAGCCCTTAAAACAAAGGGATCAATTGCCTATTAAAGGAAAAAACCTCAGAAGGAGCACTGGAACAGCACTACAAATAAGGGCACATCCAAATTATCATAATACAATAGACAGAAAACAGATGTAGAAAAAGCACGATCCTTCTGGAACACATGCAGTTTCCTACATTATGACATTTGACACCTACCTCAACCTGAGATGCCCAGTCCGTATTTCCTTCCCAAAAGGAAACTGGGGAGAGAAGAACGTGTTTGACAGATGCATCCAAGATACTGTGATCTCCCCTAGAGGAGCTTCTGTCAAATTCCTTCCTTACAGCTCTGTAGAAACACTAAAAACCAACGTTCAGCCCTGTTTTTCCCCCTCCCCATTTAAACCCTCCAGCAAGCTCAACTTCCTGAGTGGTTTGGAACACTTGCAGCACAGGTTGCACAGGGAGTTACATTCAGTGGTTTAGCTCTCAATCCGTCTACTCACCTTCTCTTAAATACTGAGACCTTAACCTTCACCGCAACTCTCAAATCTTTTGAAATTTTCCCAGCTGTACAATGATTGTTGAAAACCCACATGACAGATTCAGAACGCTCCTAAGGTAATTCATTTAATATTTCTAGATTCAGGTTATTCACTCTACCCAAACGTTTCCTGTCAGCAGTTGCTGTTTAACACACTGCCTTGCTACCAATTCAGTAGAATGTATTTTGCCACCATAATGGATCACACTATTTCTTTCAGAACAGTTCTGTGCTAGAATAGCTTTATGGAATATTTCTACCTTCCCAACATTATAAGCATCTATTTTTAGAGTAAAAACTGTGTGCCACTGCCATGGTTAATCTATTCCTTACAAATATACTCATAGTATCTTCTTTCCAATTATCACAAGTCACAGCAGCAACTTCAAGTTTCCAGTATAGACTGCCAGCTCTTCTTCAGATCTCCAAATTCTCCATTTGCTAAAACACATACCAGTTACAGCTTCATTTTCACTTAACTTGCCTTTTTGAGGGAAGGACATTTTAAATGAAATAATCTTCTCTTGTGATTTCTATGCTGTGTTTGTATCTGTTTACAAACAGCTACTCTAAAACTGTGGACTCAGCCAGTAATTGCTGGGAAAAGCAAACATCAGCTCGGAGAATTGCAAGCATTACACTGTATTCATTTTTATAAAATTACACCTTCAGCTGAGACCACATCATAAGTTTAAAACCTTGGAGAGAAAATGCACTAATCCAAGCCATTGGTGAAGTTTACATTCCCTTTGTTCTTCATGTTGGAGCATCTTGCTGTCTCTTCCTGCCACACAATCCCACAAAATACATCTTTGTGCACTGCCAGGCCTCTCTTTTGCAACGTTGTCCCTGATAGTGCTCCCTCATCCAGCACCACTGCAGACCACTGAGGGGCATGGCAGTGTTTAAACGTTTGAACTGCTGGCTGGAGAGCAAGAGTGTTGTTCCTCATCTCTAGTAGGAACAATTATCCTGTGATTTTTTTTTACAATGTATTTTAAGAGTGCCACTTGGCAGACAGAAAAAAAATCAAATGTGTATGACTGACTGTACATTTTGAACTGAGTTATGATGTTAATAGACAGACTGCAATACTGCAAATCAACCACTGGTCCCTGTGTGGTGAGGATTTGCCCAGCATAAGCCAACCATGACCACTCTGGGCAACCTCTTCCAGTACCTCAACACCCTCACAGTAAAGAATTTCTTCCTTATACTGAATGTAAACCAACTCCCAGTTTAAACCCATTTTCCCTTTTTCTATTACTATATGTATGTCCTTGTAAATAATTTGTTTTTGTGGAGCCAAAGATATGCAAATAGTAAAGCAATATATGTGGTATATTATCTAATCAAGAACTTTTGTTTTGTAGGTATAAATGCACCGGCATCATTCTGTACAACACGGCATTAAAAATATCACTAAGTATTCAAAATAAATAAAATATACACCAAATATAATTAGCTTGGACAGTGAAACTTCGGCATCTCTTAGCTATGATTTGCAAAGGATAAAATTTCTAGCCTCTGCATCTTGCCATGAAATGCATTTGACCTGTGCAGGTAACTGCTTTCCATGACATAAACCAGAATATTAAAGACCGCTATAAAATAAAGGCCTTGGAAACAAATACATTATTGCAATTAATTAATCAATTTATTACAAAATAGTCTGCAACACAGAGAAGTAAAAAACAGCCCTTCAAAACAACTCATTGACACAAGAAAAGTAAAAAATTTTGTACAGAACATATTGATTCCTTTATCAAGAAGATGGGAACCATAGAACATAACTAAGTGAATTACTTCAAACAGTCTGTGAATTTACAAAATAAACCCCACAAACAAAAAACTCAAACAAGAAGGTATTAACAAAACTGCTCTTTTTGTCCTTGTATGGTATCTGAGAAACAGACACATAAAAATTCTGAGTGAACTTGCTTTTGGCCCACTCTACCAAAATAAGTCATCTAAAGACATAGCATTTATTTTCAAACCTGAGGAAATTATGAAATAAACCTCAGTCAGTTAGTCCAGGATAGCTTTGAAATCTTGACAAACAGACGGTTCTGTCACTGCCTGCAGTAGTGCCACAGTATCCTTTGGGATGTTCTTGATTAGCCGCCTCTTACCTATCAAAATATCAGAAATAATTCATTACAACTGCAAATAAATATTAATTCTGGTTTAGGGAAAACACTAATGAAGAAATGAAAAAATACTAGCTAAAACCAACTAAAAAGTTGAAATACCTGGAATATGGGGGCAAAAAAAGCTATAATAAAATATTCAACTGTTCTTCCACACTTAAATCAGTCTAACAAATAAAAAGGTTCAAAACTGTATGTGAAAATGTTAACAAAGAAAATCAAGGAGCAAATTCCACCTACTTTCTCTTTTTGTGACTTTTTTTGTTCAGATTTGAGAACTTCATTAAATTTTGAAAAGTATAAGCCCATTTGCTCAACAACTTTACCCACCAAATAAGGTCTTCTGTTAAACCAGTTACCTTGAAAGACTGAATGTCCCACCAACAGAAATACAGACAGTAAAAACTACGTTTTACAGATTAGGAAGAACATGTAAAATCCTAGCAACAGTTCAAGTCAGTCACTAAACAGAGTTAGCAAAATTGTCAATGGTGCAGAAAGCCAGAAGTACTCAATAAACATTTGCCCTGTATCTGGAAAGGAGACAGATTATGTATTTATATCTTATCATGATAAGGAAAGACTCTTGCTCCTTTCCCCACTGGTAATAACAGGAGGGATGTTAAACAGTAACTGTGTTTTAAATACTTAACTCTGAAGAATGATGACAACTCATGACAAGTCCCTGATGTTGATATTTAATAGATTTGGGAATAGTGGGAAGAACCTCCTCCCCAAAATCTATGAGCTTGATATCAATTCCCATGGAGAGTAATGGAAAGGCATGTACAGGGACACAAGAGAAAACCACATTTATATCAATTCCTGTCAACAACATGATCTTATAGAGGTAATAGGTTTTATACAGCCAATACAAACTGCAAAATGACAACAAAAATTGCAGTTGTTAACACAGGGGCTTTTACCAGCCTTGTTTACCATCTCTGTGCTACAGATCACTGCAGCATATAGAAATACTGAGCTAACTTCACAGGATCCCATCTGAAAGTCAGTGACTTCCCTGTCATGACTACTGACATTCATACTTGCTACCTGATTTTCAGAAGACAAATACTATGTTTAGAATTAGCTCTGGTATCTCTACATAATGTTTAGTTCTCTAGCAACCTTCTCTACAAGATGATGTTCTGATTACAATAACATTGCCCAGGACTAGGTCTGGTGCCAGGGCAAAAAGAACTAACTTGTAACTACATAGAAAACTACCAATATCTCTCTAAATGGATTTTAGTGTACATCCAAAGGATCAGGACACTTAGTATTGTAGCAAATTCAGAGAAAAATACAAATATAAACACCATGTACAATCAGGGACTGAAAAACAGCTTTCACCTATGACCAGAGACCCTGGGGATACAGAGAGAGTGATGCCTGCTCACAGCAAGGGTATGCATGTGACTAGTCAGCACAAAATGTCTTCATAGAGCTTCACCAATTATTGCATCAACCCTTGCTGCACTGGTGCAACAGGACTAGGGGAAGTACAGCTAAGATTTCAGGTGGCTATGAGCAAATGGAGAGACAGCATTTGAATTACTTGGAACTCAGTGATCTGTCAACCAATCACAGTGAAAGTTTCCACCTTAAAAGTTTCATAGTAAAGTCACAAGTCACAGCCTGCTTATTATTCAGACAGCTGTTAAGCAAAGATTTCTGAAGCCTTGATCTCTCAGTAGTGTACTTGAAATCTCAGGTATTTTCAAAAGAAACTTGACTCTGTAGATAAAAGGAGTGGGTTGTCTTAACACTATGGATGTGAGAAGAGATTCTGCCTCCGAGAAGGTAAGATTTATGAAATAGCTGAAAATTACTCTCTACAAGAGAACACCACTGACTTTCTACAGACTTTTGGACTTTTCCTGCTCCACCTCCACAATACTCAGGAAGTACAGCGTCAATAGGTTTTGGCTCCATACAGAAAATCCATAGATCTCAACAATGTGGTTGGCAAAATCCCAACCATCAGTTTACTTCCTGCAAAAGTCTAAGTGTCGTCTTGATACATTCACACTGCACCACCAAAAATTGGTCTCTGCACTCAGGTGTTGCTGCAAACCTTTGATATGGGAAGGAAATGCTTCCTTCCAGAAGAGCTGATTTCTTTTTGGGTTACAGGACCTCAGTGCAGCTATCAAAAGAAGCTTATGATACATTTCAAATCAAATAGGTGTTACTCTGGAATGAGACCCAAGAATTTCTTGGTCTTATATAACAAAACTGCCCAAGCAATGATTCATTCAGAGTGCAAATTACAGAGTGAGCATCAGGAGTCTGGCCATCATCACAACTAAATTCATCAGCAGTACTGGCTGCTTCAGGAAAACCTCTTGATGCCCACTTTTAATATCTTAAAACTAAAAGTTCTATTAGTTAGGGGCTGGCCTGCAAGCAGACTGCACAACTTTTTAAGGAAAGGGCTCCCCAGGGGCCACAGACACCAACAGCTTCTTTCACTAAACATAAGTGTCAGAGATACAACAACACCACAAAGCCTCAGGAATACACATGCAGTGGAGCCAGTGCTTCTGCTTCCAAGTGACCCTGGTGATACTTTTTTGGATAAGAGTTTAAATTGTGGGAGGAGTTTACTTAGTTGCCAGTTAATCTACATTTTTTAAAACAGGAGCTTGAGCATTTGTATTTCATTTAGTTAAACCTGATGAGAATACTTACATGATAAACAGTGTTATTAAGCCTTCTGAACTGTACAAGCATCAGATGTCCTGTGAGATTAAGGCTCTAGAAAATGCAGTGCTTGAAAACATTTTAATCTGCCTACTTAGTAAATTTGAAAAAAAATCAGAAAGATTTTTTTTATTAATGTGCGGAGAACATTTTAGGATTAGAAAACTTTAAAAATCCATTAGTTCCTAAGTTTTATTATAATTAATCATCGACAAAACTGTAAAAATAGCTGAATACTTACAGACTTCTAAGGATGTAAGCAGACATTTGTAAACAGCTTTGTGATTTGAGAGTTTGACAATGAAGGCATGGTAGCAGAGCCATTCTGCTATGCGAATAGGGAATATGTCAGATACACCTTTCTTACTGTCAGTAATCCCTAGAGATGGAAAAGGAAAATAATGTAACTGGAAATTATGAGCATTAAGAAGTATGTCTGGTCTCTCCTCTCCTTCTACAATATCACCCCAGGATTTTTTACTAGAAACCCATGTAGTCACTGAAGTCTTGTACATCAGTAGAAAATTAAAAACTAGTGCCTGAAACACAATCTTCAGGAAACTGAATTTAAGAAGAAAAAAATTTTTTTTTCAGTGATTCTTATCATGTACTTCACAACATTCATTCCTGATCTTTATCCCAAAATTACACCATCAGACACATTCAAGATGTTCTATTTGTCTAAAACAAAACCAACCCAAACAAATCCAAACCCACTACTTTATTGCCATTAACATTCTATACCTGCATTTATTTTTTTCAGGATACCATAGCAGCATGATGCAGTCTGAGAGATAATCCTTAGGAAGAAAGGAGGATTTTTTCTAACTTGCTGGTTGAATGGTAATTGGAGAACACAGGCGTGGAACCTGTTCACAAAAACAGCCTATTTAATCAAAAGTCATTTGCAATTTCAAGTGCAACTATGACTACATAGCTTAGGCACTACACAACATTTAGAAGCATGTGACAGTCTTTAGCTGTATCAACACTTACTGCTCGACACCTCTGCCATACATATACATTCCTGGAATGTCAGACATATGTGATGTTTGTTTCTAAATTTATACTGAAAGAAGATCTTGAAGCCTTAGTAACAGACTTCTTCTCTGAGGACAGCATAACTGTGTTATGTGCAAGGAAAATTAAACTACCCATTGTCACCAATTCCACATCATAGACCATGCCACCAACTAGAGAACACCCACATGAGAGTGTGTGAAGGGAAGAAAAAACAAAGCAAAACTCCACAATAAATTCTCTTCAGGTATGCAGGAAAATAGACTTCCAAATGATTCCACAGACCAGGATACTCACTCCTTTGACTATCTAGAAGCCAACTCTACAGAAATTATTTCTATTATATGCTTCCTTACACCTGTCCGAAATTATTTTAAAACTGCTGACTTTTTTCTTAACCTTCAGACTCTGGCATTATAATCCTGCTTATGCTCAATATAGCAAATTACAATGTTGATGTTTAACTAATCAACAAAGTATATACTTGTTATTAAATTAACCCAGCACATTGCAATCACTTAAAAAAATCTGTGACATATTCAATATTTAAAGGATAGATCCAAGTATCACTCTGCATTACAGGTCTTTGGCAGAATCAACCTGACATGCAGTTATCATGGTGGACAGCCTTTAAAATAACATATAAAGGCCATTGTTAGAATGTTACCATAAAACCAAACAGAAGTAACTAAGTGATTATTACCATCAGAGAAAAATCTTAAATCACACACAACACAAAAGTTTAAGAGCTGGACACATCAGAGCTGTACTAGGCAAACCCTTACACTTCTTGGACAAAGAATACAGCTTGAATATGGACCAAGATGAATTTAAGAACAAAACCAAAATGTCCCTTTGTAACAAGCGTGAGCATAGCAAAAGAACAACATCTGATCTCTGTGAAGAACATCTTGCACATTTTCTGTGTTAAAACAATGAAAACCTGATTACTTGCTGCTGTCAATCCTTCAAAATTTTCAATGTACATAGTTTAGTATTTTCCTCCAACTTGCTTATCAGTTTTGATTTCTTTCCCTTATCTTTGTTTAAAACATTCACTTCCTCTGCCGATCAAACCCAGATCACAAAAGCCAAGATATCATCAGCTAAGGAGCAATCAAAACATCATCAGCAATAAGAAACTACAATTAACTTGGTAGAATGAAATCTCACTTTACCTAAAGTTATACTGGTCAAAGTTCTATATGACTTCAACAGATACAAGTTCTAAATATGAACCTGAAAATACTTAACTGACCTAAATATAAAATGGTTAATAACGCTTCTTGTCATACTTCTAGAGCAAAACAGACTGGTTACCTTGGGATCAGCTGTCAAGACACTGAAAATTCATTTGGTGAAGTATCACTTGAACACACATATCAAACACATTCCTGTATCCTAAACCTATTACTTAGTATTACTTAAGAACAGCTTTGAAACAAGAATAACTTGACTTCCTACTGACATTTACTACTGCACACACTGCCCATATACACAACACACACTGCACACCTACATGGCACTTTTTTTCTAATTCACAGCTCCTCCATGTGTCAAGAAAGAGTAATGAAATACTGACACTTACTTCAGAAGACAGTGACCCACCTGTAAGCCTGGAGTAAAAATATCTTGTAGACGTTAATGAGAACTGTTCTAAGGCTGTTGATCTAGAACAGAACAGAAAAAGAGCTACAAGAATATTTTAGTGTCATCATAGGATTTGTTGAAGATCCAAACAAAAAACATTTTATGCTAAAGATTTCTTTTATGCAACTAAATGAACAATGTTGTGAAGGATTATTTCTGAAACCCTACATTTTATTTCATGTCAACATTTTCAGATTATGTGGATTTCCTCTCAAAATAAACTTCTGTGTTAGAACTCAAAGTAGTTTTAATGCTCTTCATCATTAATCACAATATTGCCAAACATCCATTTTCGTATTCCCACCTGTAAATCAAGAAATAAACGATGACATTTCAGTTTAAGGACTGCACTCAGTTTGTGTTTCATGTTTTTCCCAGGTGTTATACTTGAATTGTAGGAAAGACTTGATCTGATAGAAGTACAGGCGTAGCTAGAAAAAGAAAGTAAAAAAAGTAAACTCCATGGGCTAACAGACTAAATTAAATTCTGTAAAGTAAGCCTTATTTAACTTTCCATGTTACAGAGATTTCCTGCTAATCAATGAGGCAGTAGCTAAAAGATGACCATAATTAAATTCAGTGTTGAAAGAGACTAGACCCTGTGGCATCAAGGGTATTAGCTAAGGGTTGACTTCAATACCTCAGCTGAAAAATTCACCCTGCTAAAAAAAGCCAAATCAATAACCTTAAAATCAAATTAAATGCATTTCTTAAACACATTGTCTAGCCAGAACATTATTAATTACTCCAATGACAATCATCTATATCTATGATCCATACAATGCAGGAGCTTAGGCTTGAAGCCACCCTAGTTACTGGAACAACCCTGATGTTCCAGCTACTTAAGTCAAGCTTATCAAAAGCAAAGCTTTGAAACAAACACTGTGGTGGGCTTGGCAGTGCTGGGTTAATGGTTGGACTCAATCTTAAAGGTCTTTTCCAACATAAACAATTCTGTGATTTTATGATTCGGATTAGTGTCTTCCAGACCAGTAGCATCAATACCCTTTTCAAGAAACTGTTTCTTTCAAGAGCTCAGCTAGGGAATAAATCTTTGGCTGTTGATTTTGTTCTTTGCTATGGGAAACCATGTCATATAAATTCCTTTCCTAAAGTGACCAAACTTTTCTGTTTATGAAGATGACTGAAGAACTTTACCACCCTATCAGTAGAAAACCTCCTCTTAAATTTTTCACTCAAATGCTTAAGGGCTTTTATATGTTTATACTAAAAATGGTCAATATGAAGCTAATGAAGGAATATCATCCTTGAGTTTAAACAGTTTTTTCTTTTCATCTTCAGCAAATATCTAATGCCATCTCTAGTAGTTAATGTAAAGGATTTAAAGAACTTTTCAGTATCAGACATTATCCTGTCCTCCTGAGTTCTATGCCACTTCAGACTGTTTTGTGTAAATGGTCAAGGCTGTTAGTTTAAAGAGAAGTTCTCTCCCTTACACATTCCTTCTCATCTGAAGTGTACTGGAAGGAACAGCTCTGATGTTGAAAGGATTGCTAGTCCCTCTAGCCTACCAAATTAATCCAAATCTGACTTGCAATTAATTCAACTATACCATTCCCAACACACCCTTGGGCTTCTCCCACTATGCACAAGATACTGCAAAGCTGACACTGAAGTGTCCAACTCTATTTACCTGGAGTAATCGCAGTAAACCTCGAGTGTTTTTATATCTAATAAAAAACCACACCATGGCATCAAACGATTATCTGGAAGCTGTTTAAATTTGGAACATCCTGGGATATCATCAACAGGAAAATTCACCACTGTCTTATTTGGGTTTATTAAAAGGCCGTACTCAGGAATACCTGCTGTTAGAGTCCTAAAACAGATATAAACAGTTAGGCTAAGCACCCCCTCACAGCAAAGCAGACAAAAACTGGCATCATGCTGCAAGACACAAGATCTTGAACAAAAGGGCAGAAATCAAAGAATAAAGGGAACCACAGCCAAGGTTAAGGAACACAACTAGAAACAAAGAAAGTGAAGACATTAGAGGTAAATAAATACATAAAATAAGCTTCAGGATAATGGAGAAAAAATTTTACAGATCAATGCAAATTGAGCACTTCAGCCATGCAATACTTGAGACACGCTGTATGAACCACACTCACAGAAACTCATGGAATAAAAATCACTCAAAAAAGACAGATGACAAGTTATTATTTTGGGAAGTTAACAAAATCAAGGAGAATCCATACAACAGGAACCTCGTTTATCTGATGAAAAGTTTTGAACTTTGAGGGGAACATTTTCCCTGAGAATGTTTTCACTGCCAGAATGCCAGCTGATTACGTGCTACATATTGGATCAGCAGTGTCATGGACAAGAACAGTTTGTCTTACTTGGTAATGTACTTATGTGCAGGCTTCATCCTCTTAAGGAGAGAAAGAGGAAGGCTCTTCTTGGGTACTCATAGTCATAATGCTACCTCCTCAAAACTAATTTACTGAGTCCCCCAGTTCTAATACTGCATTAGGTAAAACTGATACTGCTCTATTTGTGGCAAAGAGCTCATAGGATCTGATCTGTAAACAGTTCTGGAAATCTCTCACAGAAAAGGCTACTTCTCTACAGAAAATCAACACAGCTGGTACAGAAGTTGATACAGAATGAAGATGCAGACAACTTCAAAGGGCAAGAAGGACAATATCTGCACTGCTGCTCAAGTGACATTGTGCTGAAAAGACATTATAAGAGATTAATAGCTTGAGGCCCTCAATGTTAGTTTATTATCTGTTAGATTTATCATTTCCAGAACTGTAAACCTACAGATACCTAATAATTTCTTTCTGTTCTGATAAGGAAATGAGGGCAAATGAAGTCTTCAAAACACACCACCACTATTTCATACAATTTATACTTCAAATTGTACTTAATTGATGGTTCCATCACCTTTCAGGCTCATAACAGAGCAGCATCTTTCTGACTACTGAAAAGCATGAGGAAACTCACTACATTGCAGATGCTAAGCTTTTCTTCAAGACCTGTCCTTTAGATCCTTTAAACTGATTTTGGCATCAGCAGAACTCCCCTAGGACTGACTCTACAATCTTATCCACAGTAACCAGGAGCTTCTGGGATTCAATTTTAAAAAAAAAGGTATTCTGAAGCACAATAAAGAATTACTGTTTTAAAACTTCTGTGTGAACTGTATACTATTGGTATCTTTAGATACTCATTATGGAATGTTAATGACCAGAAAATTCTTAGCAATATTGGATCAGACCAGAGCTGCATTCTTTCCTGGGGAACAGAAAGCAGCAGCATGAGCACCCAATAAAAACACTTTGAGAATGTAAATAAAACATCTTAAAAAATTTGAGGGAAAATTGCTCTAAAAGACATCGGCAAGCCGCTTTGGTTAGGCTGCAATGCTAATTTTTGCTTGAAGCTCCACCAAGGTTAGAGGTAGGTCCCTAATTCAAACTTAAGCAAGAATTGCCCACCATGTGAACTGCAACTGACTATCAAGAGGGCAGTTCTAGGATTCTTCCAAAGTACAGGCCACATACCAATGACTCCAAAACAGCCCTTGATTGTTAACTCATAAAACAAATACACCTCTGTGCATAAAGATGAAAAAGAATTACATGTAAGGTAATAATGTTTATTACTTTGAAGACTATGTCTGTAATCGCATACCTTAGAAAAGCTTTTGCCTTCATTAAGTGTGGTGTAAGCAGCAAAAAATCATCAATGAGACGTATTAGGACACTGTAATCAAGAAGAAATCAATGTTAGATTTTTTTAATACATAATCCTTACAATGTTTTCTCATGCACTTCAAAGCAACAACATGCCTGCCTATTTTAATTCACAAGATGGTAGAGGCTGATATGAACTCCAAATTGAGGCTCATGAATAAATTCTCAGTTTTGCGTCTTTCCTAAACATAAATGATTAAATAAAATAAAAAAGCAATGAGACTGGCTAGATGAAATATGAAGGAATTTACAACACACAAACTATTCCACAGTGGCCTCCCTGGATATAGGGGTTTACACTTTTCCAAGGGAGAATATGCAGTATCTTTCTCTTCAAGACAAGGAAAAGAGGTGCCAGGCCAGGTACACCAGTAGATTCTTGATGGGTTCCAACTCTATCTTCATTTACCATGTAATAACTTGTTTATGGAGCTATGGCTTGAATGTAAAACAGAATACCATCTACCATTGTCAAGGTCAAAATTTTCTAAAAGAATTCAGACCCCAANAACAAGACCTTTGAAAGCAACAGACACCTTTTCATACTCAGAGCATACTCAAGGCCTGTAAGAACTTTTGTAGGGAAATGCTTAAAATTGTGACACCCAGCAAGCCTCCCAAGGAGAGACAACAGACAGAAGCACTTATCTAGAGTATTCCTACAGTTCATTTTCTGGGGAGGAATTCACAGCAATGAAGGGAGATATCAATGAAGGGAGTTTCAGGGTCCAGCTTGTGACTAAATACCCTAATCCAGGATTCAGTTGGCCATCTGTTCATACAAAGGTAAAAGGAACCTCAAAGTTTTTACATCTAATAAAGAGGTAAAATTTTTGTCAGGATAGCTTTCTGTTAAGCTCCTAAGGAGCAAGCATGGGGTACAAAGACTGAGGAGATTTACCGAAAATCACACAGGGCTTCAAACAAGAACCAACATACCCCATAAAAAATCTGCCATAAAGCTCTGACCTTGATGAAATGTAAAGACTTGTCAACAGTGGATTAGAAAGCCCTGAGGCAGAAGCCTGGAGTATCAGTAAATCTGTAACATACATCTCATCTTATCTGAGGTAAAAAGACCACAGTTGATGTGGGAATGAGTGAAGCATAGCCATAAACTTCTCAGAAGTACAAGAGCAGCTTGTAACACTCCTTACAGCATCCCTTTGTAAGAATACATCTCCTACCAAAGATAGAGGAAAGTTTCTCTGCATTTTCTTCTCAATCTCGTAATAGGGAAATTCCCCCCAAAAAACCACAACAATTTCACTGAAGCTGCAGAGATGTTTGCATGCACAACACTCCTAATAAAGTTTAAAATCCTTGAAATTCAAAACTAAATTCAGAGAAAATGACTAACACATATACTACATATTATGAATTACTGTAACAGCACAGAACAAAGCATCCATACCCATCCTGCATTATTCCAGAGAGTAATTTGTTTTCCATATCTCCATAGAATAAGTTGCAAAGTAAGGTTGACAAAATGGAGCCCTGAGGAATTCCACAGCGCTGTAAGTAGTACCTACCAAAGAATAAAAGAAAATTAAAAATCAAAACATGCAACAAGATTGTAACAGCTGTTAAATATTTTTTTCCAAGTATAACATAAGAAATATGCTATATGTTTGCCAATTCATCCAATTTAAATTTTGTGCTCTTTCTTCTAAGAATCTACATAGAGATCTAGAAGTTTTAACCTTAACAGTGCAAAAAACTTCATTAATACACATAGTCCTTCCATATTAAACTCCAGGAGACAACTGCCATTAAGTGAAAGAAATTGTAAAACTGATATCAAACCACAAGGCCTTCTTCTGCTGCAGACACATCCTTCATTGAAGTATTTTAATTATTTATGTTAGCTTCAAGAGAAATGTTATAAAAACAAAACAAAGTGAACTGGGAGAATTTTCTAAGCTGGCATCGACCAGATGGGCATGGCTCACAAAACCCAAGGAAATTATTTACACAACACTTCTTTGAAGCAGTGAGATACTATAATAATGAGATACTATAATGTCCATTTCACCATTATTACATGAATGACTTGGTGAATATGAAGAGAATAAATTCAGACCACGTACTCTTTTGACCACTGACACCACCCATATTTTCAGTCACCAGAAAATACTCCTTGCAGTAATTTTATTTTCAGACAGACTTTTGTTAAACGTATCAAATGGTATTAAAAGATTCCTTAGAGGTCCCCAGCTCAATAATCAGCATTTTTCTCAAAACATCAAGTTAATGTTGACAGTGATTTTTTTTAATGAGAAAAAGAGTCTATTTATTTACTGAACCTATGGGTGTTTGTTTGGACAAACAAAAGGGGGTAAGTTCATTTCAGGACAAACAGCATTTTTGCAGTCAAGTTGTGACTGAATTTGAAAGAAGCTGGTTTTGTCAGGGTGTGCTTTCTCTGAAGCCATTAAAATTCCATGAAACATACTCACATTGGTTAGTCATTATTAAAGTATGCCACAAGAGCATTCTTATGATCCTGCCAAAGGGAGCAAAAGCATCAGTGCTAGGAAAAAATATAAACATGTTTCTATGTGACTCCTTGAGAGTGTTTTTCACTCTTCCTCAATACCATGAGGATTCCAAAACAAAGGTATTTTTTCTAGACCAAGAAGTCATTAATTCTAATGCAAATCACTCTGAATTTACAAATAATGATCATGTAAGTACTTCCTTTTTTAGACATGATACATATTTGCCACCTAGAGGCAATATTAGTACCAAGTCAGTATCTCTACCAACACAAGAAGAAATCTGCATTACTACCTCCTGTAACATCTGATTCTTAATTTTGGAGTTGCCAAAACTTTGAATTCCTATTGCTACTGCCTTTTATTTTTATTGCAACTTACCAAATAGCAAAACCATTGCACTACAGGGAAATGAGTAACAAGATTTTTACATGATTGGTTGAATGTTACTCTTGCTTTTACTCCCCACAATGGATCCTATCATTTTAAAGTATATTCCTTTTCAACTATACTTGCAGTTTTAAATCAAGGTTATTCCATATTCTAAGGAATAATACATTATGAAGGTTATTCCATATTCTATGAAATAATGCTTTACAAATAGTTAACATCATGCAGACAGGGAAGAGAAATTTTATTCAATATAAAGTTGACTCCAAACTCTTCATGCTTTTCGGGAGCTTACACTGAAACACAAATTTCTCATTAATATGAAATAAAAAAAATCTTTAAAAGACAGCTATCAAAAGTCCTCAGAGTCAATTAAAGGTATCCTCTTAACAGGAAACAAACAAGCAAACCAAACATGCTATATAAAGAATAACTAATTTCTTTTTTACCTGTTCCTAATCTTCAGGATGCTGTTATGTATCATTTGAAGGAAAAAATTAAACAGGCTGGAACTTGTCTCATGGAAAGATAAGCTCTAGAAATACGACAAAACAAAACAAGATTTGAAATTAAAAATACACTATAAAACTTTGAAGATACACAGAGATCTTTAAAAAGTAGACTGTAGCAGCTCAAATCCCTAAGTGAAAAGGCAAACCTAAACCCAAGATTTGAATATACATACTAAATTGCTCACATCCAACAAGTTAATTTTTGTTGGATATTGTTGGGTTTTTTTGTTTTGTGTTAGAAGAAATCAAATATAACATCTAAACCCACTTTTTTAAGTGCTGGCATAATATACTGGATTATTACAATGGAATTGTACACCAGACACACCACATATTCTACTCCTATGTCCACAGATACGCAAGATCATTTCACTTGTACATTAGAAATCATCTTTTGCCAACCTTGTCATTTTCCACTGCCAGGTTTTAGAGAAGAAAAATTTAAAGAGGAATTACTAACCTGAAGGAACGTATCTGCCTGCTCATTTGATGCTCAGAAAATCTTGTAAGTTATTATGGAACACAATGATTGCAAGCAAGGGAATGCATAAAGAAACTGTCTGAGCCTATCACCTACTCCTACGCCTTTGTCATGCTCCTTGCACAAAAGGAATTCTTGAGAACAAAGACTTGTATCACAAGAATTAAACCAGAAGGTTGCTTCTTGCAACAAAGCATCAGTTGGAATAAATTTAAAGGACATGTAATTTTTAACCATACTTTAATTCACTGAAAGCAAGAAATCTCTGTAAACAAAAACTTAGGAGTTGATCTTGTTTGCATTGCACTTAACTCCCCTAAAGAAGAGTTCATTCTCATCAATCTTGACAGGTAGTCATTAAAATCAGCATGTTTTATTTTTAATTAGGCATAAAATAAGATCTTAAAACAAACAAACAAAAAAAAGCTGTGTAGTGTGCTAGTCAAGATGCCATATCCTTAGCTACTTGGCTTGGAACAGATTTTGCTCGTTCTTACTTCCGTATGTTTTGGAGATAAGAGTGTTGACACCCACTTTTACTAGACAATTTCTCACTTGAGGACTGTTGCAAGCAACAATGAAATTAGGAAAGGAAAAAGAAAACACTGGTTAAAATAAAAGTTTGATAAAATAATAAGAAAATCTGGGAAAAGTCTAGAAGGACATTTTGTCAGATTTCTTGCCTGGTGAACTCCTCCCACTGAACACTCAGAGCCTGTTACAAACATCAAAGAAGAGATGACAAGTCTTTCTACAGAAGGTGCTGGTAACCTAGATGAGAAGTAATGTCACCATATAATATGTACATACAAGTAAAAAATTCCAATCTTCATCTAATTCTTCTGTGGCTTTCTTTTTCAGTTGAAAAGAAGCCTTATAATACTTACCTGTTCAACTACTATTGAGTTTTGCAATGAGCTATTCTTCTGAAGGTGGGACACAAACTGCTTCATGTTTGGCATAAAGTCCTTGAAAGTAGAAACCTGTATAATTGTTTAAATTGTAAAGAAACAAATGATAAATGCAATAGAAAATTCAGTAACTGACTTTTCCATTCAGTGGAGGTCAAAGGACGAGCCTTATTGCGTTATTTTAATCCAACAATTCTTCTACAATTAAAATGAAAAGTCTCACCCATAAATCTCTATTTCCACAACACCTTTCTCTTTATTTTTGCTAAGAGTAAGCAAAACCTAAAAGGTATGGACTAAAACAAAGCTTTTCTACCCCTGGAAAATATATAACAGTACTTAAAAAAGGTTTATTAAGTACTTAACCAATTCAAATTGTGAGTAAAGAAAGCTATAAAGGAAAAATTTTCCTTGGAACAGAATGTCTACAACACCAAAGAGAAGAAATCAGGAAGTCATACATGTATCTTAAAGAGCCTTCTGGCTTGTCCATTTGGGGTAATCATGATCACAGCATAGCGCCGTATGCAGTACACGGTTCCCTTCTCAGGCTTCAGGACCTGAGAAATCACTTCCACAAGTTTATTGTGAGGGATGGTATCAAAAGCCTTGGACACGTCAGCCTGAAACAGAAGAAATATCTTCCACTACATAGTCAGCATTATCACTGTAATCACTGTAGTAGTGTAGAAGAAGTATTGCTGTAGTAGGTAAGCAGGGCTGAAGGACAGATCACAGGGGAGTAAAATTATTGCATCATTCAGGTCAAATGTGTGACAAAATGAAAACTCACAGCTTATCTGAAAAATCTTTCAAGTATCCCCTCAGAAAGGAACATCCAAAACACCAGTTTTAACCTAATTCTTATTATTAACAGAAAATTATACCATATGCAACCTTAAATCTAACACTGAACCTCCAATCATTTAAGTTAATAGCTGGTATTTTTATGTTTAAATATTTTAAGAAACTTGCCCCACCATATGGCTATGGAGATGACACCTTAGACTTTTGGAAAGCTGCAAACCTACATATTTTTCCTTTCCCTTCCTTCCCTTTTCATATTGGAAACCTACCTCTGCTTTTACTTGTCACAGTAAAACCAGAACTTTCTGTAGAAACAACAATCTTAGGATTATTATAACACAAATTATGTCAATGACACAACCGTTTGGCTTGAAAGATAACAAGACAAAATTATGAAAGTTATTTCAGGGCAGGATGAGAAGCAACATATGAGAGATGAGAACAGAACCCCCTATTATACACACAAATCTGAGTAATTTACATATTTCTGTACACATTGCTCCAATTCAGAGCTATGAATTGAAATCAAACACAAAATGTTGCCTGCTAGATAGAACTGACAAAAACGTGAAGATGAAGAACAAACTCCTTTAAATAGTGGGCTACCACAAGCACTGATTTTTTCAAAGTGGGAGAAGAAACTTCTTGGAAACACACCAACTAGAAGTCATGTGTACATTTTCAACAGAAACTAATGATACTGAGATAGAAGAGACAAAGTTTATAAGAGACACTGGATTAATTCAAATGTACATAGAACATTTTTTTTGATTTTCATATGGCTCAAACACCTATCTGAGCTTCTATCTTTCTCCCACGTTTATACTCAGCTAATGTAACAGCAAAAAATTCAGTGCATGCATAGAAGCAGGGGCTTCTGCCCGACAGAAAGAGGGACAGAAAAACACCCAAGTAAAGGAAGCTCTACTGCAGGGACACATATCCACAAAAAGCAATTAACCGCTCCCATCAAAAAACTAACCAGAGTCTGTAAGGTATGCACAAAATTTTATTCAGAAAGAAACAATAATTATGCAGTCAGATTACAGCTAATACAGCTACAAAAGTATCTATATAAGCTGGTTTTGAAAAGCTAGTTTGAATATGCAATTAAAAATACATACCTTTACACAGTAGAAATGAGGAATTTCACCACCAGATTCAAGAATCTTTGTAACAAACTGCTTCCATTTCTTGTAGATATCATCCTTCCCAAACACTGAAGAGCCTAAATAACTGGGATTTATGGTCCGTTCATAATTTAACACACCAAAGAGGTTTTTTAGTTGACTGTTGTAACGATTTATCTAAAGAGACAGAAGAGAATCACCTTAAATTATGCTGAAACACATTAAATTCTTTGCAATACAAAGATTACAAATTTACATGAAGTTTGAGATTAAATTTATGCATTTACTATATTATTTTGTTCAACTAAAGCTTTCAGAAAGCCTGAATATCACTGCAGTAACTACTTCAAAGTGACAAAACAGTCTCAGGTTTTCGTTGTTTTTTGGTAGAGTTAAATCCTATGGAAAATGTTTTTGTTCTCATCCTTGACTCTTGGAAATCAATGTGTCACAGTTACAATGATAAACAGATGAATGCCAGCAAATAAAACCACCATTGTTCTGAAAATAACTTCTTAAATATCATTCATTCTCTCTGCTGGAAATAATGACAGCAACAAGAATAGCAAAGAGAAGGTGTGCCCTGAGATTTTATACTAACTCCAGCTGCACATCAGCTGGGCCTCTGGAGGTACTTTATCTAAGTAATTGAGCAAAGATTTAACTCAGTTGTGGGGATAGTCAAGTACATCAGAGCAGCACTGAAGTAGTGCAGGCTGATTAGCTCCGTAAACACCATAATGTGGAATATTATGTGAAATAACACTTCACAGTTCAGAACATCTTTTAGCTGATGCTCTTTTCATCTGGTCTGGGATCACATGGTATGACCAGCTAGTGCTAAGAAGCTGTTGACATCTCACTCATTTGGGGAACATTCAATTTTGTGAATGAGACAGCCTTAAGGAAAAGCAATTAATGCAGCCACGAAAGATAGTGAAACTGGGCTGCCACTATGTTTTCTGGTTAACTGCCCAGTTAAATCGATTATTCTGTGCACTGAGTGCTCTGTCTCTGTTCCCACACTGCAGTTACTCTCAACTTCCTTCCTATCTCTCTGTGCTTGCTCCAGCTTCCTTGCCCTTCCTTAGACCCTCTTCTTTAATACACTCAGCTCACCACTGTTCACTGGCTCCACAGGCAACCTCACAGATCAACATGCACCATCAGTATTCAGGCAAATCCTAACAGGCCAGACTCACCCATATAAAAAAAAAAAATCAGATTACCTTACAAGCCATGTGATTCTATTGGGCTCATTGCCTTAAGATAGGTTTGCATGCAGAAATTTGTGATTCTGGAACTGAAGGCTTGTGGTAATTAAGCATTGGAAAGGGAGAAGCTAAGCTACAACAGACCCATTCAGACACTCTGATCAGAATGTTATAGTCCACCACGTTAAAACTAGATTAATGTAACAACAATCCTTACTCCATTCATTAGTTAACTACATCAAATGCACATGAAGCAAGGAAGTAAATAAAAACCTTCTTTGCTCTGCGTTCCTTGCTGAGAGCTTGCATTTCAAGGACACCACTCATTTTTACTACGGGTCTCAATCCATTTATTTTGGGAATAAACCGGATCTTTGCTGCCAAAGGAACATTTTTTTTGCAACAGATATTTTCAATCTCTTCTGAAGACAGAGGCTGCAGCTGTACTTTGACAAAATGGTTTCTAAAATACAAACATACACTTAGTGTAAGCAACAGGAAAGACAGAACAAAAATATTTAATGTATTTATGATAACTAAAACCAAATATTTTTCAAGATAATACAAATACTAATCTCTACAGAAAGTGACATGAAATTCTGAATTTCAGAACAATATCATAGTATCTTAATGAAAATATAACACAATAAGAGATCACACATTTTTGCTTGAGGTAAATAAACCCCCCCCAACACAAATTAAAATTTAAGCACAGATTAGTGGAATACATATGAACATTATGAAAAATGTTGTATGCAAGAAACAGGAAGTTGGATATTCCTCATGATTTCGGAAGTTTGGAAGGCATTAACAAAGTTGAAAAGAATCTTCTGAAAACTATTCTAAGAGAGCTCCTGAAAAGAACTTACAACCTGTAACGGCTGTTCTACTGCCAGCAGTTAGGGGATCTACCACTTATTAGTTAATTCAGGACACACAGACAACATAAGGTATCAGTAAGCTTGACAAGCAAGTGTCAGTTGAAGCAAACAGCAGAAAATGATGAAGAACCAAAGATGCCTAAGTCACAGGTTCTGAGCTTCCCAAGTTCACCTTAATGGGAAATGTGTTTTCTCTCAGATCCCCCCTCAAGATTTACAGTTCCATGAAGCTTCATCAAAATCAATACTTTTCCATACAATGAATAAAGAAATGGGGGTGGAGCAAAAGTTCTTGTTTTTACTTAAGATGCAGAGTTAAAGTACCCTACCTGCAACATAAAAGACCTGGATCAATTTGTACTGCTTGTATTGTCCAGATGGACAAAATGTGCCCTACAGACTAATGGCTATGATATTACCCAGGGAAGTAAGTGAGGTAATTCAAGTCCTCACAAAAGACAGGACACCAATCTAAATTTGCAAGAAGACTTTTTACATCCCACACAATCCAACAGGCTGGTTTAGCAAAAGGAGGCCACACTATCATAAAAGGCAGTGGGTGAATGGTGGAAACCTGGTAAAGATGTTCTAGGAAACTCCTGAGAAGCCAAGAATGCAGGTAAGAGGGGCACACAAATACTTATCTTCTATGCCTACACAACCCAAATACAAACTCATGATCCACCTGTTTGGGACTCTTAGGCTCTGAGGGATACAGTTCATGACACCCAGAAGGTATAGTGACATGCAGGGCCAGTGAGATGAGCTACTGAAACAAGAGTTTTGAGGATTTATATTCAAAATTTCAAATTAAATTCCTAGTACAGATGCTGACCAAAGGAAAGAAGAAATGATTGCTTTTCCACATCAGTCTTCTTTATAGAATTACATTCTTTGCTGAACACAACATCTATTAGATAGCTAACCAGGACAAAACAAGGAACACCACTTCAACAGAAACAACTGGATGATCAAATCTCCATCCCTTTACAGCTCACATTTAAGACTGGAAGGAAAAAAGCAAAAAACAATAAACCTCTATCACTATATTAAAAAATATGGCTTCCTTAGAAAGTGAAGACAAAGGCCAGTTATTGGCAGATCTTTGCTACTCCCTCTGGCCAGCTGGACAACTGGATGCCATTACGCCTGCAGCAACATTCATTGCTTATTTCACAGCATTTACAGCAGCACTAATGATTAAATGTGCACTAAACCAGCAGCCACTGAACCATGCTGCTCTCACTGGCACTCACAATGCTGTTAAGCACTGAAACTTGAAGGAACTTAACTGGGTAGTCCTGTTGTCTTTTGAAATCTCAGCACAATCAGATGGGGAAGATTCAGAATTTCTGCAGCGTTTTTAATCCTTGGCAGCCACTGTGTGTGGCAAGGGCGGGGAGGGCATGAGCTTTAGGAGAACGGGTGCTGTCACTACAACACTGTGTTCATTATTTTTAACATATAACGTTACATTCTACAGGCTATTTAACTTGAAGGAATTGTATCACAAAAGATTGACCTTTTCTTAGCAAATTCTTCTTTTAATCTGGGGAATGAAGTTTGGTATAGCTTCAAAAATTAACACAAAGTTGTCTCTGTACAATGACAGCACACTCTGATCTCCACCAATACAGCAAGACTAATACAGAGATCCAGGGCCCCACTCAGAATCATGCTCTATATCCTTGAGTGGGAATCTGGCGAGGATGATCTACTCAAAAGGACAGTCCTTCAAGATGAGATTTACTCCCTAATGACATCACAGTCAACACAAAGGTAAACTCACAAGTAAGGTCCAGGTCCACTCAATCCAGCCTGTTCCATCCATTCTCTTCCTCCAAAGGAGGATGAAGAACTCAACAGGAATCAGTGGCCTTCCTGTGAACTAGCTCAGAGCAACTGCCTTGAGCAGCTCCAGCTGAGGAGAACCACAATAACCACAGAACATCCATTAGGGCAACAAATGAGATCACCAGACACTCCTCCTCCAAAGAAGATGGAACCAGCCCAACAGCCTTTGGCAGTGCTTCACCAGCAGTGCCTGGCTGGTTAAGAGCAGTGTTTGAACAGGCTCAAAATGGCCAAGGCCCCCCTAAACACCTGTATTCCAATATCTCCAAACACCTCTTATCCCAATTTCTTTCCTCCTACGTGAAGTTGGCAGCTGGCCACCTGTATGAATGCAGGAAGTTGGACTCGTGGCAGACCTCATGTAACACACCACACTTCAAAGCGCAGTGCTGAAAAGCCCTGTCAATGAAGCTTAACTGAGCTGCTGGCATCAGACCCAAAGTTCTTATAAACTATGACTCCTGTAGCCAAGGGCAAACATCCTGTTCATAGAACACGCCTTTGGCAAGCACACAGCAGCATTTCCTTGCTGTGTTCCTTCAGCTTCCAAAAACTTGCAGTTTAGGGACCTTCCAAGCCAAAGGTGAGAAGGGGCTTCCTGCATGGTAAGGAAATAATGTAGGGAGGAAATCAGAAGAAACAAGACCCTAGATTAAGGTCTTTTGAGTTCAAAGCACCTTGTCTTTACTTATTGGGCTTTTCTGGGAAACTGGGAACACAAACAAAAGAGCTAAATCTCAAGTTATTTGTTTTCTCTTAATCACAAACCCCACAAAAAAAAATTTGTTATTTCCTATTTCTATTACCTTCCATTGTAACTCTGCTATGCGAAAGTCAGTACTTGATCATATTTTGTGCCAAAAATTAGCCTTTAAGTACATTAAAACTGCGTAAAACACTAATTGCAACACTACAGCTGTTAATTTGAAAACAGGACAAACAGAATATGCGGAACTGAAAATTACATTCTACTACTACTACTATTCAAGGTACATTTTCTGTGCTACAACTGCATTCAAGATTGAGACCCCATTAAGTGCAAACACAAATGCGAAGTGTGGCACTGGAGGTATCAGTGCTGAAATCAGGGAGTCACGGGGCAGGAAGGGAAAAATTACACATGCAACACTGTGGACCAAGAGATCAGAGAAAAAGCAAAAGGTTCACCATACAAAAGAGCCACAAGACATGAACACAGGACACGAAATATGCTAATTTTTCACAGTTCCAAAGCTCTCTCAGACACCAGCAATTTATAATGAAAACCTGAGAGATGTGAACTATGGAGATGGGTGCACAACATAATTCATTAAAATTGCCTTTCCTATTTTCTCATTTGTTTAAAACTTTACCTTAAATTATGCCCTAACTGAAATATATGCATGTGTTTTTAAGACCAAAAAAACTAGCATGGAATTCCAGCCACACTAAAAAAGGAGCTATGGCTTCTAAAACCCTTAACCTTCAAAAAAAAACCCCAAAACCCACTAGGATACTGTCTGACTTTTATGAATAGAGTACTATAGCATTTCAGCAGAGCCTTGGTTTTGATTTTGTTGTTTCTAAATTAAAGTAATTAAAGCAAACTGAGCATTTTTAAAACGAACTTTCACGAAGTTACTTTGGGATGCTATCACTATGCTTTACTCATTGTTAAAAGGTACCAAAAAATGGACTTATCATAACAAAATCCTCTTCATACTGGATTTTATTACTGCAAAGATTCCTCTTCTAATAAAGAAGTCTAAATTTGAATTAGTTTTCTCACACAAAATATTTCTGAAATTACAAACTGTGCACATCACAATCACAGGCTGAAATTTCCCTTGGGAAATGAAGCAAATAAAACTAAGATAAATGAGCAATAAATTAAAGCAGAAATATACCTTTACACTACAAAACACATGATTTCTACATATGCATTAATGTTTAATTAGTTTTCTAGTGTTACCTAATTCCAAGTTTCTGTAACTTGCCCCAGATAAACTTTCGGTAGTAGAAGAGGCTGTTTTTCTGGAACATGGTCTCGGTGATATAGAAAAATGATCTGAGCAATGCAACAACATAGGTACCCATCAGCCAGTACAGGAATTTGGCCAAAAGCTCTTCACGGAAACAGTGTTCATCGGCAGGAACAAAGTAAGAACCTTCAATAAACAATTCAAAGGTAGTTATAGTAACTATCAACTCTTAGCATGAGTAAAGAAACAGAACGCACAAGAAACTTGCAAACAAATTCTTGCCTTAGCCTGAGATCACGAGAAAGTAAAAAGGTAAGCACAAAAAATTACACAGATGCCACTCCAAATTTTCAGGGCACTAAATAATGCAACGCACCCAAGTTTAAAGCATAAACACAGGAACAAATCTGCAGTGACAGGAAGATATAAGTACATACCACAGTAGCCCAAAGAGTTACTTTCTTCCCCCAGCATTGATTGTGCAGATCTTTAAGGTACAAAGGCAAGATTGTGAAAGAAGAGGTAGAATAAAAAGAATCAGGTCTGCTACAATATAAAACTTAAAAAAAAAAAAAAAGTAAGCAAAAGACTAAGTAGGTAGAAAAGTTAGTAAAAGTTTGGTATACTATAAAAATTAACAAAATTTAAGTGAAATGATTTAGGAATAAGAATGATATTCAGATTTCCAATTACATGAAAATCAATTAATTACAGGGTTAGGCTTTATTTCAGACATCCTATATAAAACTTACTGCTGTAGTCAAAGAAAAACAAAGAAAAAATTCAAATCACCAGAAGTCCATCAGTACTTCCAATATTTAGCTGGGACAACAATTATGAACCCAGAGCATTCTTGACTGTCAAATTTATGGTTACATAGATCTGTAATCATGTCTAAACACAGATAAACAGGGAATCAGACTCTGAGCTACACTACTGATGTTCTGGGCAACTTCCCATATTTTTTTTAAATTTAAAGAGTAGAATTTAGCCCCAATGCAACAGGTTTACACAGAATATTAATTTTGCTGCTTAGCACGAAGCATGGTTATAGCATATGATTATGAATGTGTTAAAAACAACTAAATTTTGATGCAACAGACCTGACAGTAAAATTTATAAACTGGAACTAAATTTTCAGTTTTCTACTCTGTTTAGTTTTTGCACACTCCAGGGCAGAGACATTTTCATGTATTTACAGCACTTAAAGAAAGACTACTACTACTTCAACAGAAGCCAGTTAACATCAGGGGGAAAATCCACTGTTGGAAAACTCTCTGAAGAGTTGCAATATGCAGTTGTAATATGCAAATTGAATCAGGATGCTGATAGATAGCTGTCCTGGAAATAGATTATTTATTTTCCAAATTATTGATAACAGATGTAAACAATGACTACAATTGTCAAGAAACCACAACTGCTTTTGGAGGAAAAAACAACCTCACCTGCAGTGCTGCAAAGCAATTCAAAGCATGTTTAAACATCAAGCACATGAAAATTAATGAGAATTAAAATAAGCCTATATATTGCTTTGCCTGGAATATGGCCAGAGAAGAAGGCATTACATTTTTCAAAGATAAGATGTTCCAAATTACAGTGAATCAAACACGCATTTTAAAATAAAACCTTTTTAAAATATTCCTCAGCATTTTGGAAAGTGTGGTTTTGAACCACAGTTTCTGAATAAAGAAATGTTGTTTCCTAGAATTAAGAATTTCTTAGGAAAGTGTAACATCCCTTATTTTTGACATCAATTTTCAAACATCAGACTTGATTTTCCTCCTACATTTGAAAGAACCTGGAACAGTTTCAGAATTTATTGCACCTTTTAACGAAAGAATACCATTTTCAGCTCACATTACTGTAGGATCCAAGTACAATACCAGGTAAGAACAAACACTGCAAGCATACCAGTTAAGGGAGTGCAATTCATATTGCATAGATGAAGAACAGAAGCACAGAAAAATAAAAATATGCACTAGATCCTACAGCAATCAACCCCAGAACCATGGCTTCAACCTAAATTTAAATCCCAGAATAGTGTCTGAAGCATAAATTCAATGAAAGGAAGTTTCACCTGTCATTTGAAAAGAAATTCTTTATTGGGAGGGTGGTAAGGCACTGGAACAGATTGCCCAGAGCAGTTGTGCATGTCCCAGCCCTGGAAGTGTTCAAACACAGGCTGAATAAGATTCTGAGCAACCTGCTCTAGTGTGAGGTGGTCCTGCCCATAGCAGGGAGGTTAGAACTAGATCTTTAAGGTCATTTCCAATCCAAACCATTCTGTGGGTCTATAGTAGGCAATCCCTGTATTGAATATGTATCATACTCACATCCTTCTCCCAGGGCTGATTTGGGGGAGTAAAAAAAAAACATTTTTTTTCACTCCTATAGCAGAGGAACACATGCCACCTGTAGTGTCTTGCCTTCAATTCTTTCTGAACTCTTACAGTAACAAACAGGCAGACAGTGCTTATTTCTTGTGTGCTCATGTCATACTTTAATGGATTTTCACAGTTACTGCAATTTGGATAGTAGGAATGGATGGGAAAGAGTTTTTTGCTTAGCCCAGGTTCTGAATTCATGCTTAAGAAAAAAATCGTTCTATTAAACACAAACAGCATGAATGCAAGCAAGTTTTGGAAGGAAGACAAGCTTAAGTGTCCTTCCAACATCAGTGACAAACACTACTAAGTCTGCTCTCTCAGCTGTGGTTATTAGCAATGGACTCAGATGCAATATCCTCCCCTTCCCATCTTAAACAAGAACATCAATCATCTGACAGCCCCACCACTTAGTACTTTACTGTAAGAAGTACCTTTGCCTAGACGAAGCCACATGCAGTCATTCACTCTCATCCTCCACATCAACTCCTTCAACGAAAACTTAGCAAGCCTTCCCCTGGAAATGAACACTTTGACATTTTTTAGGAAGCGGCGTTTGTTGTGGTTTGAACCCCAAAGCTCAGCAGGGATGACCTTCTCCAAGCAATGCCTCACAAACAGGTACACCTGCCTGTAGCTGCTGTGCTGCTTGAGGAGCTCCCTGAGAGATGAATTAAGGGCTTCTCCTGGGTTTTGCTGCTCACTTGGCGGCGACTCCGATTCTGTAGGGGGAGCACCTAAATGTACAGATTCTGCAGGGGGAGCACCTAAATTGTCTGGCATATCTGTGTGACCAGATCCACATCTGCTGCTTGTGACACACTTGGCAGGCTCTTTCCCACACTGTTCTGCTTGCTTCTGAACATCAGCTTCCCCAGGCAAGGCCCCCTGACATAACAGCTTGATTTTTCTCATAGTGATTTCAGATATCAAAACAGGGCAATTTTTTTTCAAGAGAGCTAAGTAAGCACACTTTCCATGGTTCTTTAGCAGTTCTTGAAATGTATCACTCATCTGCCAGTAGCGTCTGGGCACCTTCTTCTTTCTCTGCTTACATTCTGGCAGACTTGGGTTATGCCTTTGCTGAACCTGATTTTGGCTTAAGAATATAGATTCTACAAGCTGTATTCCACCTGCCTGAGAGCCCTGCAAGCGATTCAACACAAATGATTTAGGTAAACATTCACGGAAACTCCTGCAAGAATACAGAAAAGACTTCCTGTCAATGTATACTGCAGAACTCAGGAGTCTATTTGGTAATTTCTTTGACATATGAGGTTGGGAACTTTCTTGCCCTTTGCATTTTGAAGTACCCTCCGTGGGTTTGGTTTGTCCTGAAGTGAACTGAGATTCACACGTATGCATCTCTACTCTTCTCCTATGGGATTCTGCTTGCATTTCAGTGTTGGACTCTAAAGGTTGGTTACTTTGAAATCCCAGCACATTGGACTCTAAAGGTTGGTTACTTTGAAATCCCAGCACATTGGACTTCAAAGGTTGGTTACTTTGAAATCCCAGCACACGAGAGCGGTTACCTGCCAAAAACCTTCCCCTGCCACGAGATGTGTGAACTAAAGAAGGACCAGACACAGCATTGTTACTTCTTTCAGAAATATGGGGAGTTTTAATGACACTTTCAGAATGTGGTGCTACATATCCAGTTTCAGAACTCTTGGAAATACTCTGGTTTACCTCAGGAATAAGACTTGTACAGGCCACTTCCTCTGTCACTTTCTCCCCTCTTTTTGCCCTCTTGGCTGAAATTTCAGGTTGTTTTCTATGAATCCTCCTTTTTAGAGATGGACCTGTAGCTGAAACACATGAACTGGAGCTACTTTGTTTTTCCTGATGTTCAGTAACCATTCTGACCTTTTTGCTTGCTTCAGAAACAGCTTCTGCAGAATGCTGGTCAGTGGGTACTAAGCTTCGTCTCCTGTTATTTCTTTTATTTCTCATTCTGGAGACATTATCTTCACATCTTCGTCTGCATTTCCACCTATATGACTTTAAAAGATAATTTCTATGAAACAAAAGCCTTTTTTGAATATATTTACTCAAGCTAGTACGTTTAAGCCTTGAGAGCCTTTGTCTAAAAAATACCATGGATGAGCCTACATTACGTGAAATAAGTTCATAAACTGGTTGCCCACAAACTTGGTAACAATTACTAGGGGGAACCACCATAAAGACTGCACAGTGTTCCAATAAATACATCATCACATCATCCCCTATCCGGCTCAACAGTGTCTCCCAGAAGCCGCTGATACGAAGAGTTTCTGTGACAGTATTGGGTAGGTAGCTGTGTATATTTGAAACTGGCATGACTGGGAATTGAGAACTGTTTTCATCCGGTAAGGAGTATCCATATGCGAGAATATTCTTTTTCTTTTTTTTACACAGCCTCTGAACGATTCTTGTGGTGACTTCACTCTGACTGGATAACTGCAGAAACAAAGAAAAAAGAAAATTAGCTTTCTTCACTTACTCCTTCATAAACCACAGTATAATATTTAAATGAAAACACATGCAAAGATTCACAGCCCTAGACATCAACTTTGGAAAGAGTATTAATTATTCACAAGCCTCATACTCAGAAATTAAGATTTTCCAAGCGTAATGCAAGATGTTCACACGTAGCAATGTAAGCCGATGACTTGGAGGAAGCCTTTTTAACATCTGCCCTTTTGATCCCGGCATTTATGGCCAGGAAATGCCCTACACTATTGCCCTCGAGTCCCTCAGCAGCTCAGACTCCAGTGCCTCCAGTGAATCCGAGTTCGCAGATCCACGTTTGCAGGCATGCATCCGTACATACGTGCTCGCGCAGGCTCCAACCTCCAGGGAACTAACGCTAATTTTCTTGAGGCCTCCATTTCCTTTTATGTAAAGGAAAATTCAACCACACAACTCGGCACACAATTCCAAAAACCCATTTAACAAGCTGTACTGGGTTTGCAACGTCTGCTTCCTACGGCAGCGGAGTTTTGCGCATACGGCGCTACGAAAAAAGCGGTGTTTTCTCTCTGAAAAGCTTTTCCTCTGCTTAAACACCGACCTGCAGCCCGTTCTACCCCCTCTTCTCCCATCTCTCAAGAGCGGGGCACTCTCCAACCCCAGCAGCTCCCCGGGCGCGTTGGGCTCGTTCATCCCCAGCCACATGGGCAGCCAGGGAGTCCCGCACACGCAGCCCCGCAGCGCTACCCGCCCGCCCCGGGCCGCCACCCGGCCTTTGCTCTCCCACCGCCAAGAAGCGGCCGCGGCTGATTCCCCCCGCTCCCCGCTGGCCCTGGAGCCAGGATGGCTGTGGGAGCGGGCCGGGCCCGGCCGGCAGCAGCCGCCAGGGGCCAAGGGCCGCCCTGCACACGGACGGGGCGCGGGAAGCCCCGGCGGGGCTCTCGCTGCTCGGCAGCCCCGCGGCCCCGGAGCCCTTCCTACCTGCTCGAAGGTGACGGGCTGCGGGATGGCACGGGCGCCGCGGGGGACGCACACGAGACACTGCCCCACGAAGGTGCGGTAGCCGGGACCGTCGTCGTCCCGCAGCACCTCGGCGTCCCGGGCGCCGCCGTCCCCCAGGCGCCGCACGAAGGTCTCCAGCGGGATGGCCTCGGCGTAGCAGCGGCGCAGCGCGGACAGCACGGCCCTGAAGGGCTTCTCGCCCGCCATGTTGCGGCCAAGGAGGGCACGGGGCGACCTGGCGCAGCCGCGGCGCCCCTCCGAGCCCGCCGCTCACCCACCGCCCGTCGCGGAGCAGTGGCTTAGCGGTGAATGAATAGATAAACGAAAGCATTAAGTGGGGAGGCGGGAGAAAAAGAAACCCGCCAAACCATCCTTTTAAAGGCGTCTCGGTGACCCCCGCGTGGCCGCGGAGAGGCGGGGCCGGGCCGGGCCGGGCCGGGCCGGGCGGGGCGCGGTCGGAGGCCGCTGTCCAGCTTCGCCGGCCGGGACGCTGCGGGAAGGTCCCTCGCTGAGGAGCGCCTTTTTTAACTCAGGATCAGCACTCCACTGAGGATCCATCTGAAATGAGAACAGCTCTAGGAGAGATTATGGTGGAGATGGACACGCTAAACCCTAAAAATACCGAAGTGGTTCACCCTGTTGCTTTTTTTTCCCCATCAAACTCGTGAATGAAGAAACCAAATTTCTTGTGGTAGTTTGTAACCTCCTACTCCAAATTTTCCTTGGTATCTGAAGACTTCATGATAGAAAACTTGGTGCCAGATTGTGAAAGGGATTGCGGTAGAGTCCTGAGGAAGTGCAGGTCTCTAGGCCCCATGTGTGTTCCAGGTGAATTAGTAGAAATCCTAGAATTATAGCATGGTTTGGGTTGGACTTCAAAGGTCATCTAGTTCCAAAGCCCTTGCCGTGGGCAAGGACAATATATTTGAAATATCTGTGCAATAACAGAATTAGAGGATGCTAGGAGAAATAGAAATTGCTCAGCCACCATTGCTTCCATAAGGAGTCTTGCCCTTGAGTTCCGTGAAGTGTTGGAAAGACATGAAAATTATGGTCATCTGGTTGATGTATGCTACTTGCATTTCCAAAAACCATTGCAAGGAAATGTGACATGACACATCACATAAATTCAACAAACCCAGGACTTTTGAGTAAATGTTTGGGCAAGATGGAGTTAGCATTCTACCATGGAGGGTGAGGTGACTGTCTTCTACTAAAGTTTCACAGTTAGGTTGCTGTGAGTATCCTGTAGAAATATAACAGAGTTCTCTCCTTCCCAAAGATTAGAGAGTACCTCATCTTTGAGAGGTATCATCCAACAGATCCCATTGTGGAGAAGGTTATTTTTTCATGCGTGTCACTGGGTAGAGGTTGATGTTAGTGTTCATGTGGTCATTGTCTTGTCCCTGGTAGTGGTGGTACCATGCAGTGTGCAATTCTCACCAGCGGCAGGGATAGATATGTTGAAGTTGTGGGTCTGCTGAGACAGAGTAATGTGCACCTTCCCTTCCACAAATGAAGCCTTTAGACTAGGGAGTGAGATCAGCATCCCACTGCTTATGGGGGACTTGCCTTCTTTCCTACTAAAACAAATAATTTCTTCCTGAGAGCAGAGCAGCTCATCTCCTAACATCAGCACGGCTGAGGAGTCAACTCCCTGGCATCTTGTGACCTACAAGCTGAGGCATTCCTACATCACTTCCAGTTCAGCACTGCCTGCTTGCCAGACTCTGTTAGCCCTTAACAGAGATAGGCACCAGCTGCCATTCCCAAGGGTGGGAGAGCAATAACACCAGGCTTTGTGGGACCTCAGCTAGGCTCTAACTGAGGTATTGCACTGCCACTGCATACTGAGGGGCGGAGGATTTGTAGACAGTCTGAATCCATCAGCATCTGCACCTAGGGTAGGGATAAAGCTGATGCCATTGGTCTGACTTCTGAAGGATCTATTTGACATGTATTTCTCCCCATCTCCTTTGCTCCAAAGATGACAGCACCCATAGGGTAGAATGTTGCCTGTGGCAAACACAAGGTTCAGCATTTCCTGTGAGAAACATGTTCAGGAAGAAAGTAAGAGGAAAAGGAAGAAAAAGGGGATAATTTATCTCTACCAGCTGCTGGCAGGTCCCAGCCTGTGCCTCTTCCTGATGCCTGCTTGGTGGCAATGAGCACAGCAGTGGTGGAGGGGGAGAGGGCTGCTGCAGCCAAGCTGAGGGGGGCTCTTTCCTCTTTCTTTTCCCAGGTACCATGTGTTTTTCTGTGTGTCTACCATTGGGCTGGGGAGAGAATTCATAAACAGAGAGGAGGAACGAAGTAACATGGAAAAAGAGTAAGTTGATTTTTTGGCTTTTGGGTTTTTTTTTTTTTGAGGGCCGGCAGGATGAATAAGGAAAAGAATAGAATCACAGAGGGATAGAATAACTGAGGCTGAAAGAGCTCTATGGAGGTGCCTAGTCCACTCTGCTGCTCAGAGCAGGGTCACTTAGGGCAGATTGCCAAGTGCCATGTCAAATTAGGCTTTAATACACTCAAGGATGGAGACTCCACAAGCTCACTGGACAACCTGCTCCAGTGTTTTATCACACTTATTAAAAAAATAATGTTTAAATGGGATTCCTTCTATTTTAATTTGTGCCTGCTGCCTCTTATCCTGATATTAGATACCATTGAGAAGACTTTGGACCCATCTTTTATTTATTCAATGTGATATGATCTCCACTGAGCTTTTCCTCCTTGGGCTAAACAATCCCAGCTGCCTCACAGTCTCCTCATATGTCAGATTGTCCCACTACCTAACCACCTTAATGACCCTTAGGGGAAAGTTCTCTGTGCTCACTACTATATATCCATATCACTCTTTTACTGGGAACCCAGTATAAACAGAGTCACAGTTCTCCTCAACTGAATTTATGCTTCAAGGCATACTTAACCTTATCCACATCCTGCTTTACAACCAGTTTCTGTGAAAGGGAGTTATCCTGGGAATGGATGATGATAGTGGAATGATAAAAATAAAATGCTGTTTTTATGGTCAAGCAACAAAGTGAAAGGAAATGAGATGTTATGTTTGGGTCCAGCTTCAGTAATGGCTGTTTAAGGAGGCAAGCTTTCTGAAAATGTCCCCCTATTTTTAAAGCTCCATTTGAAAAGGCTAAAGGAAATTCTTAAAAGAAATGTCACAAGATGAAAAACTAAGGTGTCTTTCAAAAACCTGAAGTTGTGTTCAAATAGAAAAGTGAAAAACAAATCAAACAATATCAGATTAGTTTGATGAATGACTTCTCAAAGTTGAAAGAAACATGAAACATCAGAAGTGGAACAGCTCCCAGGAAGTCTATAATGCAAAAATAGAGAAGGAACACTTAGGACAATTGTGGCAATATTGAGGAACTTGAGGGAAGCTCCTGTGTTCAAATCTTCGCACACAGTGTGAACAGTCTCAAGCATGAGCACTGTGAATTATGTTGTTCAAGAAAAAGGTAAAACATTTTCAAAAATTGGTGAGTCTCTATAATTAGATAGTAATGATCAGTAAGTTTAAAGGAACTCAGTGATTACCCATGTCAAGCCAGAAAGTTTCTGTATCACAAGCTATGAAAATAAGTAACCTGATATCAAGGATCCCAAAGGATATAACGGGGACTACCTAGCAGAAAATCTGAGGACTCAGCTGTGAAAGCTGACTAACTCTGTAGCAGAGAATGGATTTAGTGGACACATGGATAACTATGGCACATTGGAGGAGTCAACATTACATTTGCTGAGGATGACATTATATGATGATACAAGGGCACATTCCTTTGGTCAGTTCAGGTCAGTTGTCCCAGCTGTGTCCACTCCCAGTTTCTTGCCCACCCTAGTCCGCTCATGGTGGAGGCAGAGTGGGAAAAAAGAAATCCTGATGCTGTCCAAGCACTGCTTAGCAATACCAAGATGTGGGTGTGTTGTCTGTTAGTCACAGAGCCAAAGCAGAACACAAACAGACTGCTTTGAAGAAAGGTAACTCTGTCCTTGCTATGTGGGGCTGACAATTCTGTGTCTCTAAAACTTCACGGCTGAGGGCCTGTCAGGATCCTTTCTTTACAAGGGAAAGCTTCTTACTTTCCCAGGAGAAGGCCTGTAGATAAACTATCCAAACAATATTCCTTCTCAAAACAACAGGTGGTGTTTTTCATTCCTGTTCTCACAACAATAGAATACATTGTTTCTCTTACCTATCCAACGGTAAGAGAAGGTGGTGTTCCTATTCACCAATCACTTTTTACTTAGGGAAGTGCCTTACATAACGTGTTTCATTTTGTTAATAAAACACATTATTTAGCCTTCTGATGAGCTGCAATTGAAGTCTGTGTGTTTCTGTTCACCAATAACAGTGACATTGCTAGACCCAGTACAATTTGTCAGAGCAAAACCTCTTTTTTGCCCGTCACATCCATTGCTCTGAGTCATCACTGACTAGGGGATCTTCAGCCAGTGTGGCTGATCTTGGTGCCAGTCCCACCTGAGGCTGCTGCTTGAGACAGATCACACAGTCATGTGCTTTTAATCAAGGACATCCCTTCAGCATAACCAGCTGCTCAGTGTAATTCCTTTTTAGAGCATCCTTCAGGTGTCCTGGCTTTAATCTGCTGTGGAATGAAGCCTGTTGTGATAGTAACTTGCTCCCTTCTCTGTTGGCTTGCATCTGCAGTCTGTGTTTTCTTTACAGTGGTCTTGGTAAATGGAGATGTGATTTGGTTCTCTGGCTTGCCCTGGGCAGAGGGCATGTGGTGAGGGGAAGCAAGCCCTTTCTAGCACTATTACCACAGTTACCAGACTTACAGGGGTCTGGCTCTTCCCTTGTCTGTCCACCACAATGCTCTGGACTGGGACTCTCCCTCAGAGCTGAAGAGGTCCCTTTACCTCTTAAATGCATTTTCCAGGCCACTGTGTGTCTCTCACACTGTGTGATAGTCCCTGGATGGCATCACTTCTAACACTAGCCCCAGACTTACTGTTTGATTCAGTTTCTCCCTACTTGCCTATTGCTCCTTAAAACAGGTGTTCAGCTCTTTCCTCCAACATTCGCCTCCTCGAGGTCTTAATTGCATCAGACATACTTTGTGCCCATCAAGCACTGAACTTTTCTATTCTGTTTAATAAATGCTCAGTGCTGCTTTTCACACATCAGTCCCAGTATTTCCTCTCCAAGCTCTTTGATCCTTATCTGAGCCTCCGGGCTGGCAGCCAGCCACGCCCAAGTGTGCTTTGCTCTTCCTCAGACACATTCTTCCTCAGGTTTCTCAGTGCCTTTCAGTATTAGTGAGTTTGAGGGGAAATTAATTTTCCCTGTGCTGGTTTTGCCTGGGGTAGAGTTAAATATCTTCACACTAATTATTACAGGGCTATGTTTTGAATTTGTGCTGGAAAGAGTCTTGATAACACAGAAATGTTTTTGTTACTGCTGAACAATATTTACAGAGCACCAAAGCCTTTTCTGCTCCCTTCACCACTCCACCACTGAGGAGGCTGAGAGTGCACAGGAATTTGGGAGATGACACAGCTGAGAAAGCTGACCCCAACTGACCCAAGGGATATGCCATACCATATGGTGTCACACTCAGCACAAAAAGCTGAAGGGAGATTGGACGCTGGGGGGAGAAGGTGCTCAGGGAGAGGCTGGGCATCAGTTGGTTAGTGGCATAACTGCTTAAATTTGCACAATTTTTCTTATTTTATATTATTTAATTAATTTATTTATTTATTTTTATTTAATTTTTTTTAATTTTTATTTTATTTACACACCTGCAACCCTTTCTAACCCTCTCTAATTTCTCATGAGTGAGGAAACTGGCATTTTTCATTCCCAGTTGCTCCCTGGTCACATTGGGCTTGTGATTAGCAGGACTAAAGCATGCAGATGAACATCAATGAAACACCTACCTGGCTTTAGGCTGCTTGACACAGACTAACTTGGGGCTAGAGACTGCTACAGGCAAATAATGCCTGGTAAAAATGTTCCAGTTAACTTTTCAAAGTCCAAAATAAGATAGTCCACCTGCACTTTGCAGGTGTGCAAGAAATAGGAGGAGGACAAGTCATCATAAAAGCAACCATCAGAGCTCTCTCTTAAAATGGATTTGGATTGTGGAGCTGTAGATGAAAAAGGAGAACCTTAGGAGACAGAAACTGAGAGGCAACTATACTCAAACACATACAAAAACTCAAAACAGTTTGCAAGATGTTTTATGGGTACCATATGGCAAGGGCTAAAAGGACTGAGTACTACTGAACAGAAAGCTAGAGGCACCAGGGGAGAAGCTATCCTAGTCTTAACCCAACATAGGCCACATGAGCCACAATGCCCCAGTGTTAAAAGTGCCTTTTGAATGAATTTTGTTCCTTCTGATGAAGGAGAGAGGGTTCTAAAAGGAATAATTAAAAGAACCCAAATCAAACCAGAATTTTTAGGGACTCACTATTAAAAGGAGCAGTAAGAAATAGAATAGCTTAAAGAAAAAGCTGAAGCAAACTAATTAGCTCCAGATATCCTTAAAAAGGACCCATCACAGTTCTCCCTTTATACTAAGAGAATATTCTCAAATAGAATAACAGAATATGTTGAGTTGGAAGGGACCCATCAGGATGATCAAGTCCAACTCCTGGCTCTACCTGGCACCATTCCTAAGACTGACACCATGTGCCTGAGAGCATTGTCCAAACGCTTCTTGAACTCTGTTGGGCTGGTGCTGTGACCACTTCCCTGGGGAGCCTATTCCCCTGCCCTGCCACCCTCTGGATGAAGCATTTTCTCTTAATAGCCAACCTAAACCTCCCCTGACTCAGCTTCATGCTGTTTACTCGAGTCCTGTCACTGGGCATGAGAGTGAAGCAATCAAAACCTTCCCCTTTGTTTCCCTCACAAGGAAGTTTTGGACTGTGATGGTCTCCCCTCAGTCTCCTTTTTTCCAGGCTGAACAGAACAAAGTGACCTCAGCTGCTCCTCATAAAGCTTCCTCTCCAGTTCCTCCACAACCCTTGTTGCCCTCTTTGATGCTCTCTAACAGCTTAATGTACTCTAAGGAAAAGCTGTGAGCTGTAACGTAAAGGGTACCAGCATTACCAATAAATTGCTACATTTCGCTTCTTCAAGATGAGATTTATCTTCTGATAGAAAAAGCTGGAAAGCATGGTGTTTGCAGATAAACTATAGAATGTGTTTTCATGCTTCTGTTGCTGAGCTGTAGCTGCTGTAGCTGAGTTACTGGAATGTCATGATATAAGGGAACAAACATACTGCTCGGGAAGCACAGCAGAGCAGACTCCTTGAGCTCTGCTGGTGAGAAAAACCTGCCTGAGCTGCTGCTGTTCTGTCAATCCATTTGTCCTGTGGCCCTTGGAGAAAAAGTCCAAAAGGTGGAAGGTCGCCTCCTGGAGAACAGCAGCAGGAAGTGATGAGCAGGAAGTGGCAGGGAATGGAAGTGAAGAGCTGCGCAGGAATAGAGCACAGGCTGTCACAGCTCAGAGGCACTGTGCCACGGGCCGGCTACACCCAGAGTCGAGCCAGCTGCCTTTTGACACTTACACCCTTAGAGAATCAGGACTGCAGTGCTAAGTCCTGAGCAAGAGCAGCTTTCAGCAGCATATGATGGTTTTCTCAATTAATTCTAAAACAGTCCCAACCCCAAATCACAGTAATCTTTTAATTTCCAAAGCTATTACAAGCCTAATGAAGATGAGAATGTAAGATGGTCACCTAGTTGCTTACAACAGTAAATCCCATTAGAAGTGAGGAAGTTTTCAAGTTACTCTTGGACACTTAAACAGATTCTAGATATTGATTATCCAGCATGAGCTGTGTCACATACAGAACCACATTTTCAGTTGATGTCATTACCAGAACTAGAAAGTTAAAACATATAATTCAGTATCTCCAGAGTTATCAATTATTTACCATCTTTCTTTCCAGTAACAAAAAGCAACTCTTTATCCTGTATTCCAAGTCTTTTATTTGGAAATGGAATGCATAAAATGATGACTTGAACAGGAAAGTCTTGCTCATTTTAAAGACTTTAAATGTTCTAATTTTATATGCTTTATGACTATTATAGGATATTGTGAGGTCAGTGTCAAGAAATGCAAGACAGAAGACCAGTAAACTCACAGTATGTAAAAGTGCAAGAGCAATTTTTCAACAGCTGTGTATAAAAATGAGCAATGAAACATCAGAAATACCCAAACATGATATTCTGGACTTTGAGAAGCTACTCTAGAAAAACTAATGACTTGGTTGTTTTGAAATGGCACAAAAAGGGAATGTGCTATATGCATTCTTTACATCAGGAAAACTTTTCATACACATTTAACTTAATGTGAAATATTAGTTTGCTTAACAGCAAAGAGCTCATTCCAAACAAATTCAAAACAGGTACAAGATACAGCATGTGTAACCCCAGTTTTGCATAGACTTACTTAGATGTGTTTAATGCTAAAATCAATAATCTGTCATGACAATTATCGGCATAAAGACCCTTTAACATGAGATAAATATTCACTTCAAGACTCCTTTCCATTGTCAGCACCGTGTAAGGAGGACTTCACTTTAGGAAAGACTGTAGGCTGTAGCAAAACACAATTGGCAGGCACACTTCTTTATCTTTTTGGGACCCCAATATTTATACAGACTTTTGTAGAATCAGAATCGGATAAAATCCACTTCACAAAGTAGTTACACACCACAGGAGCTGACCTGTGTTCTTCAAGGTTATTCACTGAATATTTTCAATTCCTGACAAACTGCAATTTAATAAACCTAAGAATCATTGTAGTTTATTTGTAAACTTACTGACCAAAGCAAAATTAGAATTAGAAATGACAATTCTGCCTTTTGGATTTTTAAAATCGTATTTTATTTGCTGCTGAAAGGAATGCACTCTGTATTTCCCTTACTTTTACTAAGAAACTTGCTTTTAAAAATCTTTGAAGATTTTAAATTTATATTTTTTAAACCATTTAATTGTTTTTTTTTCTAGATATAGTTGTGGAGTTTGGATTTTGGTATAATAATTCAACCTGATTTGTAGTTTGTTGAACCTGTACTTGAGCAAAATAATTCCATTTGAATGGTGTGTGTTTCATCTAAAAAAATCGGATGAGGCAGGGAAAGAGAGGGGAAAAGACTGAGGAATTATTCTCTTTAAAACATGACAGAATTGGCCTAGTAGGTCACTGTGACACCAAATGATGAAGAATGTAAGAAGCGTTAAGAGACTTTCCCAGCACATAACAATGATTTGTATTACATGAATACCTGCTATGACAAGAACTCAGGTTTGTCAACAATGCAGAAGGATTTCTATAAACTTGCATACATATTGAAAGAAATCATGTTACAGTTTTTTCACACCTTCATTCATTTTAAGAAAACTGAAACCCTCTGCCACATTGTGGGCCAAGAAAGTGGCAGAATTTGAAGTTTAACAACACGATCTACCTTATTCTATATTTCCAACAATATATTTTTTTAGCTAGGAATTCACGATTTCTACAATTTCCATTATGTCCATAATCAAATGAGAATGATTTGTAAGTAGAATATAATCCAATATTACACCTTTTATTTTTGACAGCTCCCAGTTTGGCAATAATCCTTGATTCTACTTTAACACAGTGTCTTGTTTTTTCAGTTTTCATATCCTAGTGGTGCAGGCACCACAGTTTCAGTTTGTGAGTTGTCTTAAAAACACAGATTTGGACCTTAATTACAATGGTCAGGATGCTTAAGTTTTCACTGAAGAGAAGCTGAAATGCAGGAAGTTTCTATAATGTCATCTGGCAGACTGCAGACCTTGTGAAGACAGAAGCGGGTCTTGAAAGAGGAGGGTATCAAAACTAGATTTTGGCAATATAGAAGATGTATTGTCCCATGTAGTTCTGTCATAAGCTTTAAAAATACTCTTATTAAATAAGTTTTTCCTTCCTTAAGACCAGGTAATACACAAAGCAAGTAAGAGTCCAGGGGTCAGGATCTTCTTCAGTTCTTAGTTATTCTCTATGAACTTTTTTTTTTTGTCTTTTCTTCGTAAGATTCTCCATACTCATTTACTCTGCTCTTATCCACAGGATAAAGCCTGGCAGAAAAAAACCAAATCTTTAGTTACATTACAGTCTCCTTTCTGAAGGAAAAAAATAGTTCTGTGATGCTTAAAATTAAAAGTGAATTTCTTTGTCATCATATTCTCTATTCCCATTTGTGGCAAAACCCAACATCTTGAAAGATTTGTACAGACATATCAGCTTCTTCACAATATGACTCAACCACTTGTGTCATAACAGAACCTCTTAGGACTTATTACCTCCCCTAAAGCTTGGCTGGAGTCTTTTCTCAAGCAATCCAGGATACCTCTCAAACTTGAAACCAGTGTCCAGCCCCTATCAGAAGCTGCTGATAGCTTAATTTCTACAAAAATAACAATAAACAAATGTTTATTCTTGGGAACAAGAATACACTATCTGTAGCTTCACTACAAACAGTACTTTGTAAGTAGTGCACGTAGCTTTCTTACTCATCTGATTTTAGTTAACAAAAAATAGTTTAGTTTAAGAATCTGAAACCCAACAGGCACTCAAATGACAAAAGAACCAGATAACTTGTTTTTGCAAACTTGATAAATAGAAAAGGAGAGCAAGGCATTCCCCTATCAGACAACACCCTTCACTACTGCCCTGGAGAGCATGCCTCAGACATTGAGCATATGGAGATGTGGCTCTCAGCAAGGGTTAGAAGCCCAGAACTCCTAAGTGGGCTTGTGAATACAAGAAATTTCTCTCCTTCCCCTTACTTTTGGTATTTATGTCTCACAATTGATTTGTGGAGTTCTTTTATTTTGTTCTTGTAGTTTTTATTTTTATTTTTTTAGTTTTGTTTGGTTTTTCTTTTGTTTTTGTTTTCTTTTTCTTTTTTTTCTGGGGGGTGTGGGGGTTTGCAACTTCCAAGTCTGGTGAAAAGGAGGATATTGTGGGGAGGGAGAAAGGGTAATTGACAAAAATTCTGAGTACTGTGAAAAGAGGAATTTTTTGACTATTCTGTATCGTGTCCAGGATTACTGTCAGTTATAGGAAAATGTTTTTGTTCCTCTTATTTGCATTGAGATCTCCTTTGCAGGGTGCCCTGCTCACCATTCCCTTCACTAGGCATATACACAACTAACATTATCCAGACCATACTATACTATACATTATTATAGCATAAAACTTCTGCTCCAAGTCTATGCCAATCTATCAATCAAGACTGCAACCACCTATAGCATTGTAAAAACTGCAACAAGTATTAAAGGAAATCATACCATCTTTGGTAGAGATAGACCAGGAACACAACATCATCTCTAAAGCATGCCAGCCTATGAGATGTTGGCATAGTGATGATAAAAGCAAATATATCATCAATAAAGGTGTTGAATGCCTACAAATAAAAGAAAAGGATACTTCAGTTGGCTGTGAAGAAAGGCAGTCATCAGTCACACAAAGTTAGAAATTTCCTATCTTCTGTGGGAACACAGACTTCCTCCATATTTATAACAATACTTAAAGATTATGCTGCAATATTAATTAATGCAAACTTTTAATGAAGACCATACTGTCTACTAAGACCACAAGTTACAAGTAAAAAGGAAGTAGGACTGTTTCAGATAAGTGAGAGTACAGTCATGGGAGGGGAAAAACACAGACTCAATTTCAGAGAAAACTTCAAAAGAAACTGGAAAAACCCCCAGACTTTTTGTTCATTCATTACTCAAATGACAAGATTTACAAAATGTCACCTGACTTTCGTTTTTTGTAGAAATTTGTGTAAAAATTTGTTAATTTATTGCTCTTAAGAAGATTAACTTGATAGCCTTGGAAAGACTTTAAAATATTTTCAGTGCTTTCCTGGAAGTAAGTATTTCTTGAATAAAGACTGGATAATTTTCTACACCATTTCCAATAATCTAGGCTCTATTTCTGCAGCAATAATGAGAGGTAATTTAACCAAAAAGCAATTCCTCTGGATCTGGCTCTTGGCTACAGGGAGGCTGCACACATCAACTCCTGCAGTGCACCAGCTCTTAGTACTCATGTTGCAATAAACTGTTTCAACTTACTAAAAACATCAGGAAACAAACCCAGCAAAGAATATTCACTGTTGGGTTAACAAACTGATTATGTAATGTGGCTCCTTCAGTATAGGAAGCTGTATGCTAATCCATACCATCAGTAGGGGACAAGTGATGTAAGCACAAAACTGTGTAGAATAAACCAACATTAATATGGAAGAAAATACCAGCAGAAAATGGGGGTGTTGGACAAGAAGAGAGTTCTGATTAGTTACAACAGGAGAGCTCTTTCTGTCATGTCAAAACAAATCCATCAATCTGAAGTGACTGAGGAATATGGCTGACACTCGTCAAACCTGTGCAAAGGTTTGTCATGGTGTAAAAATAAAAATCTTGGCGAGCTGGAAAAGACAGCCTTTCCAAGTCAACATCCAAGTGAGAGATGCTACAATGACAATGGGAAGATAAAGCTAAATGCTGCATCCCTCAGGCACACAGGCAGCCTTCATAAGCCACTGCAAGTGAATGCACCAAGGCAGCCCATTCAATAGTGTTTAGATGCTGGATAATTTTCTTTTGAGATTACCTCACATGAAGGTACTCTTTATTAATGATGAAGGGTATAAACATAAAACCCAAAGAAACTGAAAAGTCAGAGTTCAAATTAAGAAAAAAATCCAGTGAAGCTCTCTAAAACAATCACAGGTGAGCCCTCAGACTCTTCTTTCCGTTACAAGTGAAGAAGAAAGCAAGCAACTTTACATATCCATTAAAAAAAGTAAAATACTCCCTCCAAAGCTCCCTAAATGAAACATAATTGAAAACAAAAATAGATCTTTCCCCACACACACAAACCTATGGCATCTAAACAAGAACCATAAATGCTCTCTAAGAAAAGGCTGTTCAGCAAGGCTGTACTGATTTAAAGGTTATTTGCTTGAATAACCTCCCTCTGTTGTTTATTGAACTGCTGATGTCTCTGATCACTTATTTTCTTCGGTGAGGTAAAATTGTGAAATTACTTCACTAATATACCTTTTTCTCCCTTCTCTTAAGAAACATGCTGATTTTCCTAGTATATATGCCTGAAATACTGTGTTTATTGTTATTTTTGTGTCTACTTTCACATCAAACACTGCTTATTTGCTATTCTGCTACCAGCTACATTTCAATCTGTTTTCCTGGATGCACTTTGTTTTCTTAAAAACAGTAAGGCAGCAGAAAGCTGGACAATTCCTATAGGCTCATAGAAATGGAAAAGCCTTTGAAGTCTCTTTAGATACACACTTTAGTTCTTTTATTCCAAATCTTCTGTTTAGAATCAGATATAATTTCTTGAGCAGATTTTAACACTCTTTTTTTTAAAGTAAAGAAGTTCTGGAGAATTGTAATATATCAGCACAAAGGAAAAATGAAAGCATTTATGAGTGGAAGCACAAGTAAAAAGGGTACATAGGTAATGGCATCAGGGTCTTGATGATTCCAGAACATCCAGCCAGGGTTTCTCAGGACACAAAGATAAACAAAGCACAGTACAAAAATCCTAATGACTGGGATTGGTGAGAAATTATAGTCAAAGCACTATCAGTTCTTTAGGGGTACAAGAACAAAACTAGCACATAGTTGCTAATTGAGGGAGAACATAGGAGATGTGAGAACTCAACAGTGGGTGTCCCTTGTTATCCATATCAGCACATGGAATCCTGACTGGGATACTTGGATCTACCACCTTGGTGTCAGAATACTGTACAAACTGCTTGGACACACAAGTGGGTGCTTGTGGATATACAGCTAACAAAAGATTACTGAGCTGATTTTGTTTTTAAACGAACTCACCTTCCTCTCTAAGGTCTGCTACTAATGCTGCAGCATTGCATTATTTCCTACCAGGGCAGTCTAGGCAGTGGGGACACCACAGTGCAGACCCTCTTCCCCCCTGGAACAATCCCCCTCACATTTGCCCAGAAGCTCACAATTACCACCCTGGCACAGAACAGTGTGTACATTACTTCAGTCTCTGGTAGCTCCTGGAACCTGCCAAAATAAGGTCTTTTAGCATTCCTAACTGTTTCTTGAGAACTATCCCTTGCCAGTGATGCACTGACATCTTCTTAAAATAATGCATTTAACTGAGACTGACAAATTTATCTGCAGGACCATTATCTGTACTCATGCAAGGCACCTGACAGTACAAAAAGCAGTATTATCATAAGTACTAGGATGCAAGTATTTTCATCATATGGAAGTCATTTTGAAAAGTGAAAATCAGTGTGGTTTTTTTTAAAGGACAGTTGCAAACAAGTTTAGTTCTTAAAACAAAAAGAAAGTACTGCCATCCTTAAGCTATTTATTGTTAGGCTGTTTTCTAACAGAAAATAATTATCGAAATGACAGCACCCAACTTTAACTAGAGCTTTATTTACCTTATATGTGAAAGCCTTCCATGGCAAGTGTGCAACAGATTTCATCTAGAAATAAAAAAATATCAAATTGTAATAAAGTCTATAAGAAGAGACTAGAAAAGTAGACTTTCATCTCTTTTCAATCTTACCTTGTAGTTTACAAATAGTTGGGGCAGCATAAACAGGAATCCAAAAGCATACACTCCTGAAGATGAAATATGGAAAACAAACAATTGCACAGATGTTCATCACATGACTGTACTTCCATAATTAGTAATTTTCACTCATATTTTCCGAAAAGTGAAGATGCATCTAATTCTTTTGTTCACTTTGGGTTGATTCTTCTCCCTTTCTCAATCACTATGATAATTTAATAATAAGTTATTGCTCTGTATTACACTGATCCAAATGACAGCAGTTAATATTCTACTTTTGAGTCCTGGCCTTCATGTGAAAAAATATGAATAGAAAAAAGAACAGAAGGGACTTACCATTGACAAAACTGTTAATCAACCAGGAGTACCAGCTACAAACAAAGAAGAGAGTACAGTTATATTTCTCTTCAGCCAAAATTGTAACACATCCTATACACCACTGTATGCTGACTACTCCAAGAAATGGCTATGTTACAAATTACTCCATGCAAGAACCAAATACCTCACATCTTCCTTGGATTAGGAGGGGCTCCAGAGAAGGTAGTTTAAGCAAATGATGCTTATCCATCCATACAAGAAGTTTTAAGAGGTTTATCGCCCATTTTTATAGTTTAACAGACCATTTTAAGACTTCTGTGTTGACAATCAGATAACTGACATGAGATACGTGCACTGTGCATGTAACACTGTGCACTGAACCCTGACTGTATTAAGGCCTGCAAAGGTAACACTGTATTCTAAATGTTAAAGAGTCACTTAATATGGCACAGTAAGACTTACCAAATTTCAAACAAGTACAATTCAGTGCAAACCACAACAGCAGGTACTTAAAAACCAAGTAAATACAAGGGATCTATGTTTTCCCCTCCTTACATGCAATAACCTTCCCAGATGTTCAATGGAGCACAATCTTAACAAAATAATGGTAGTGGTACAGACAATGATTGAATTCCATACTTCTGCTTGCAATCCTGAGAACAGCTAATAACTGTCATGCTCTGGTTACATCATTTAAAATTAAATTAAACTTGCACTGCTGTGTTACTGACACGTTTATAGCAACATTACAGTTAAAGCAGCATTTCAGTAATCCACAAGCAAATGCATTAAAAAATGCCTCCAAGATTAAAGGACAATCCACTGCTAAGATTACTTGTTCTGTCACATTTCCTTATTGATGTAATAATGGCAAGAATTCTATTATATGAATTGTTTTCACTTCCTTAAGCTGCAGCTCATAAAATACCTGAAATACAGTATTTTGGAACACTAAACAAATTCAAGAATTTTGTCAGAAAAGCAGAATTTTAAAATGTTGTGTATTTGTTAGCTGCTTAATAAGACAAAAACCTTTTAAAAAAGCTGCTTTTCTAATAGTCCAGAAATTGCCCCAGTTTCCAGTATGAGTGTTATAGCTCATGTATGCTGCAACAGGTTAAAATAACATTAAGAAGAACTACTACTGCTTGTTTTTTCCCATCCCACCTGGGCCTAAGGACTATTAAAAAATGCCTACATGGCCAACACCATGTGCTTGTGTTTGCAGGTTTTTCCTACAACAAAATCTCATTGCTGCACACTTGCTTGCATCTCTCTAACACAAAATGCACCAGCTGTTTTGAGTGACAAAGGGGACAAGGGTTTCATTTGTTCATGAAATATTGAGTGTTCAGCTCTTGCTGAAGTATTATTATGTTGCAGGAAGTCCATGGCTCTTAAAGGAATAAAGAGCCCTTTCTAGAAAATGCTTTTGCTCGCTTGCCATTGTAGCTATCATAATTATGAACAGAGAAGCCTCTTGTTCAAAGCAAATAATTTTGTGAAGGTTTTTGCTTCTCTCTGCTATTGGACAGGTTCAACCACTGAATTCCTTTTGTCTCTCCTATCACCAACCAGTTCTCTGAACATCAATGGCAGCTTTCTTCCTCCTCTTCTGATTGACATGTATGCAAGCTATTGAATTCTATGCTAAAGTAGTATCAGGTTACTTGTGAAACACAACAGTCTTTTGCTTATAGGATGTTGAAAACCATCTAGACTCTTCAGCTTTAGACAGACAGCACAAGGAAGTTTCCAGTTCCTGGCTATGCACCAAACTAACAAGCTATTTCCATAACCATGTAGAAAAAATGGGGAGTGTTTTAATTCCATTTAAGATAATTTATAGAGTTACAGTACCTTTTGTATTTGACATTCAGCAAGGAGTAACCTGCACCTCCAATACACAGTGGATAGAGTAAATATGACAAGTATTTCATAGCCTAATAGACAGGAAAATAGTTTGTTAGTTCACATTCTATACAAACAGATTTTTCATGGCATTAAATAGAAGACAGCCACATAAATTTTTTCTGAAAATCTTTTTCTATTACCAAATATCTGCTATAATTTCCACTATGCTTCCACTTCTAGTGGTGGAGGTGAAAATTCCAAAGCCCAGTTCAGAAAAGCAATCACCTCAGAGTCTAGGCACCAAGAGACAGCACAAAGATCAGTGTCTAAAAGTAGCTCCCTACTTAACAACAATGTTGTCACCTATGCTCAAATCCTTTCAGAAATTAGGAACCATGTGAACTTATCCTTCAGTAAAAATAACAAGTACAAATAACAACTAAAAATAACAGCTTTCAAATTTGTGCATGGCAACCTTTTCAGACTTCTCATGTAAGTCACTTGCAATTCTGCTTCTCAGAGCAATGCCTCAACCAGATTCAACAACCAAAGGAACTATTTCACTGTTTCCTTTCATAAATTATCAGAATTAATCTTCACTATCTGATCACCTACACAACAATGATCCACTTGACAACTGTGAGGATGTGTAAAATACACTTGTAGAAAAAAATTGCAAAACAAGGCACTCAACAGGTGACATAAACAGACTTTGAAGATCGGAAGTCACAGGATTCCCTCTTACCTGGGCATCATATTCCTCGGTTTTCTTTTCAGAGTCATTGTATGTACCAAACTGCAACACATATGAAAACCATAATCACATCAGAACATAGGGGGAAAGCATTTGCTGTCCAACTCCCTACATTAAGCAGGTAACAAAGCTTTTAAAAGCTTCTATATTCGTGTAGTGGTTTTGGTTCATCAGTTTGAAATTTCCCAATCAAGAGCAAAGAGTCATATATTTGTTCAGTGCAGCCTACTAAATATAGGGTAGGCAAAAAGATTAACCTTTAATCTTATATTTTACACCAAACTTCCAGGACTTCTTTGCTTAGAAAAATGCTGTTGAGACAGCAGAATTCACAAAGCAAAAGCAAAGCCAAGTAGCTAAAAATCTGTCAGATACAGGAAGCATTTATTAGAAGCCATAACCATGAAGAGGTCAGTTATGGATTATCTCCACATGTCCAGAAATTCTGCCTGCTTAAACTCAGTTCCTTGATTAGTGACACAGGAACTAGCAGAGCCTCCAGTCACTCCAGACATGTAGACTTCAAGCAGCAGAAAACCCCAACATCACTTGTGAAGAAACACTGAATATTAAGACAACTGTTTCTTCTACCAACAAGGTAAACTTTTGGTGTAGACTGCACTTTGTCACTGCATGTTCTGCAGTCTCAGCACTTAATTTTACCCAGATGAATAATTTAAGAGTACTGTCCCCAGAACATGCCACATCTCTTATTAGTTCCACAATGGATGTTACATCTACAGGTTCATGAAAAAGCCAGTTTCTTATTTCAAAATATGATGCCACTTAAGAGTGCCTTTCCAACACCATGGCAGCAGCACAGTCCCACCTATAAAGATTTAGGAGGACTGACAGAGAAGTTCTGAAGTTTCTTGCACCATAAATACATACAAATAGCTGTTTCTTCTAAAGAACTCATAGAAAGAAACAGGTTTGAAAATGCTCATCCTGCTATTGGATAAAGCCATTCATAGAAAGACATACACAGGAAAGTTTTATAATTTAAAAAAAATTCTTCATTACACTAGAAGTCAAGTTGCACAGTAACCTGGAAACAGATGGATGACTCAAGAGTGTAATCATTAACAGAGCAATGTCTACTATACCTGAAATCTGGGTCTCAAACCTTGCCACCTGATTGTCATTTTCAAAGCCTTCTTCACCTTCCAGAGCTGTGATTAGCAAAAACAAAACACGAATATAAAAGATTATTATACAAAGGAATATCTTATGAAGGATTCAGATAATTAGAATCAAGATTCTAGAATACTTATTTTAATCACCCATTGCATAAAGCAGTAGCAGCCTGATTGCAGCACACACTGCCTGTGTCTACACAAACCAAATGTAATGTCATCAAACAAGTACAACATTGTGAGCCTGCACTATTTATTAAGTCCCTCTATCAGATGATGTAGTTTTAGTGAAGTAATGGAGCTGTTCCAGGATATCTGAATTGCAGTGCCTAAGTGGGGTTAGCATCAACATGCACCCCAGGTCAGACATTTAGAAAATTCCAGTAGTCCCCTGCCAAGCAAGTTTTTATGTGCTTTCCATGAAAGCACCTCAGAACTCCTAACAGTGATTAAGTTGGCACTTACATGGTCATTACATTTCAGTAGTGGACTACAAGCAAAAATCCCAGAGAGTTATTTGGTTACTTACTGTATAGCTCTAACAGCCTGACCCTAATGGAAACCAAAAGTTTCAGTTCACCTGAAAAGTTACTCATGTACCCACACAGCTATACAGAATTGACAGCATAGGCAATGCAGCTCCCCAGGAGAGCTACACTCCCTGAAGCTTTTTGTGGGCAAGGTTCATTTGTTTAACTTTAGATACACCAATATTCTTTTCTCATTCACCATATATTCCAAACAAACAAAAAAAAAAGGGAAATAGTGTAAAGATGATACTTTACTGTTATTTTTGATACAAGTGAGAAAATAATTTCTTACAGAATCAATGTCACTATTAGTACTGCATGAGAAATAGGAGTTAAGTCCAAGCTGTGAAAAAGTTCTTCCTAGCAGACAAATTCCTCTGAGATGTACTGTCCATATGATTGCTGTCACTCTGAGACAGCTGTGCTACCTGCAACCCACTGACTAGATGTGGACTTGTGGAATCATGCATACAGGCAGCAGTGTCCCCCTCTTCCTCCTTCCCCAGTCACCTCAGTCCTGGCGCTGGCTGTGGGCACACAGCCTGCTCTTTGACATTGCTTCCATGCAGGCTCGTTGACATTGTTATACTTCCTTGGCCAGGAGTGAGGCCTGTGGGGTGATGTGACAGGTGGAATCTCAGCATCATTCTGTGTCTGGTTTCTACAATATCAGCAGGAAAAGCTGCTCCTTCCAGTTTAGTTATTTGATCAAGGGACACAATCTCCTCTGTCACTTAAAGCCAAGGACATGCAAGCTACAGCAGAATTTCCCAGTAACTAGTTTAGCATTCTTTTTCTACTATAAACTATAGATATTACTGTAAATACTGGAATCTGGTGCTACAGCTTTAAGAACTCACCTCAATTACTGCACCAACGCCTGCTGGGATCAGTACCAATAAACTTGTTTGTTCATCCAAAAGGAAAAGAAATATTACCACAGTACTAAAGCACCGCCAAAGCACTAGACAGAAAAATGAAAATGGAAGGCTTATTAATATTTAAATGAACAGCTGAGATGACAGAAGACTGATGGTCTATTTAGTGCAACTCTGTCTTGCACAATTTAAGCATGAATTTCTTCTGTGTACATCTTGATATATCTAGAAGTCCTAGAAACAGTCAGTGATCTCTGAGCAAATGGGGAACAGGAACATTTTATGCAATCCTTATAACAGGAGATGAAAGAAAATTGGAACATTTAATGAAGACTTCTGTACTGAAGCAATTCAGCAACATATGAGTAGTACAACTAGGAACGACATTCATGATTCCTGTCTCCAGGAAGCTGAAAAGCTGTGAGATAATATATCAGTATTTGAAACTCATTTATTGTTAGTAAATGTTAAGTCTTTTGAATTTACTGAGTTTTGAAACTCGCAATTGACTCCTACTTCAGAAATTCCATGAACTTTTTGAACATACACATGCCAACAGCAGTACAATTCCTTTAAAAAAACAAATGCACTCTCATAAAAATGATACATGGATTCTCCACACGATAAAAACATGTTGTTCACCATAAATCAGAATGTCTTTTTTTTTTTCTTTTCCCTGGTATACATGTTTAATCCATCTCCAAATATGACAGAATTAGGGATAGCCTCAGAGGTTAAATGACTCCAGGTTTACAATTTTACTTCATAATCAAAATTGGAAAAAAGCTACCAGACAAACCTTCATCTGTTTCTAGGAAGGCTTGGCAGGATGTCAGATCACTATGTTTCTCTCATCTTTCCTACGCACAAATCAAGTCAACCCTCCCATGCTCTCTCCCTCCCCAAGATCCTCTGTTGCTCCTGTTTACATCAAAGGCCAAATCAAGTAAAAGCATTACAATATAGCACTTTCCACCCACAAGTATTTTGGAACCTGTAGTTATCTACAAGGAACACAAGGGACTTGCAGAACAGCATTATCCATGAAAGCACATTCTCTCCACCCACACAACTTTTTCTGGTCTTCATTCTTTTCTCAAAGTACTTCTCCCTTCAGCAAGGAAAACTTGATAACTGACTCAATCTAATTCCCAATTCCAAGACAGTCAAACCCCAGTAGTGACTCAATTGCTTAAACTCAAGTGATACCTGAGCACAGAACCAACAAAGTCAGAACCATGTGTGTAGACAGTTAGCCATCTCTTCTTTGTACACAAACCATCTCATTTTGCTATCTCCGTAAACCTAAAAAATGTCAACTTAGAGCAACTGAAAACACACACCACAAAATAGACAGCACATAGATAACACTTTGCATTCTACTCCATACCTGCTTTTGTAGACATCCCAATCATGCTCCTCTTTTTCTTCCAAAAACTGATGTCATTTTTAAATGCAAGGAAATCAAAGAGAAGCTGCAAATAAGAAGAAACATACTCATTTGCTTGAAACACACACTAATTAGAGACTGAAAATGTTAACAATGCATTCAACATGGTATTAAAAAAAAATCCGTTTAGAAGCTTTAGAAATGAAAATTAAGACTCACAAATAACAGCTAAAAAGAAAAGTTGTTGTAGAAGTCGAGGCTCTAAAAGCAGTGCAAAATGACAGGATGAATTTCAAATACTACCATTGCAATGCTGCACAAATCAGTGTCCTGTAAAGAAAGTCAGAGATCCAGTACAGGGTAACTCATCATAGAGGGTGAAGAACGAGAACCCTCAGGAACCTCCATGAGAGATCAGGGAAAAGCACAGTAAATTAAACAAAAAATACTCTGTATTGGATTGATAATCAATTGACATTTAGATAATATCCAAACTTTAGAAAAAAATATCCTACAATACAGCAAGCCAAGTTTCCTCTGTATTTTGTCACGAAGTTGACCTAAATTTCCAGGACATTTTAGAATTCAATTTATTTGTAGGAAGCGTTTTTATTTTCTTCAGTATTTTCATTCAGTATAGTTTTTGGAATTTCCTTTAAGCCTTCAGTATCTAAAAAGAAATCGAACACAGATTCCAGAAATTCTTGAGTCAGTGGATTTTAATGAAGAAATTTTCAGTTGTTTTTGTGGGGTTTGTTTGTTTGCTTATGGGAGGGAATTGTTTGTTTTCGTTTGTTTTTTAAATTATTATTTGGGAAAATGTTACACAAAAGAAAAAAGTATCAGAAAAGTTCATCTGAGTCTACAGATACCTTGCAGTCTGATAAACAGAGTGGAAGAATAAATGAATATGTCATGGAAATCTAAGCTTTTCCAAACAAGTTAACAGTAACAATGTAAGTATAAAGAAACATAACATTCCAGGCAAGTTCTTATCTCTCTTAGAATATGGGAACTGTGTTGAGTATAACTGTAGATTACAAAAATGTTTCCAGTTCTAAAAAAGGCTGTTCATTAAAACTAAAATTCAGATTTAAGCCAATGCTAAGAAAGGGACAAACAACAAAAAAATAACCATGAATCCTCCACACTTCACAGAAACATTTCTGGAAGCAATTTATATTAATTTATAAAAGCTAATCTAAATTTCTCCAGGGATTAGAAGTCAGTGGCATAGCTGGGGCACCTACACTAGGACTCAAATCCTAGTATAGGAGCCCCAGCTATGCCACTGCAGTGATAAATCTTGTGAGAAGCCAACAAAATTTAAGCCAATATTGGCAGGCATATTAATTCTAGGAGCTTTGCTTCAACTACAATGTAAACAAAGTGATAATGAAGGTACTGTTTTATATTTCAGTCAAGACTGGTAATTTCTGTATAATTGTCTCAAATTTCTGCCTTACTTAAGGTTTTTATATTGACTCTGTATAGAAAATATAGCTGACTTGTATCAGATAATGCTTCCTTTGCTCTACTGGAATTATTATTTTCAAGAATAATTCTTAATAAATGAAACACCTGAAAGTCAGACACATCCCCCCACCTTTTTTTTTTCATATTATGTACTTCCTAAAAACTAAATCCACTTACATGGAATGCTGCAACGAAGAATGTCAAAGCCAGAAAGTACAAGTTAGTATCAACAAAAATTCCTTTTACTTCATCTGCGTCCTTTTCTGAAAACCCTACAAAAAAGAACAAGTCACTGTGCAAGAAGTACCTGACAGTTCACTGCTGTCATGCTCAAGTCCAGTATGAAAGGAATCTTATACGCAAGCTTTGTTAAGGAATCTCAAATCCAAAACACGATGGAAGCTTTACTGATAAAATCCTAATCCTATATTTTGGAAGTTATTTAGCTTGCCATAAACAAAATTCATCAGTTACAAGACTTTAACTTATGCAATGACAATGTGTTTTGTCATGTTTTAAAAAGAGTTAATTCACCTCTGTATTCTTGCTCCCTACTACATGTCAACATATATTTTTATCCTTGACTTAAGGAGAAACATCACAACATTTGTAGTATTAAATCTCTTCACCAGCTATCCAGGAAAAAAGTGTCCTCTATGCACATAAAAGAAACAAACTGAGGGGTTAGTTGTGGTTTCTTGGCCTAAGGTCATTAAAGGTAAGCATACCAAATTGCTGGAGGGAGTACACAGCATCCTGCATGTGGATCCAAAATCGGAGTTTTCCAAGGGATATTTTGTCATACGACACTGTAAGAGGTAGCTCTGTTGTTGATCGATTTATAACCTGCATTTCCAAAAGACAGGTTTCATTTTTAATAGCAGAAAAATTATTTAGCAACAATTACTTCCATTCATTTTTTTAAATTAAGAAAGTGATTGTATCACACTATAATTTAATCACAATTCCAAGATCTCAGTTTGTTTTTTAAAGGGAATAAGATCTTAGACTTCCATACCATGCTTGAAGTCTTTGTTTTTTCCAGGAAATGTTAAAATAGCAGTTTGTTCCTTTCAAGTTCCTATAGCAACCTCACTGCCTCTGTATATAAATGCCTCTGAGATGGCAGCAGAAAGTGGGAAAAGCGTGCTTAAGACAACGCTTTTGACAGCTCTTCTCTGAATGTATACACTAAGACTACCTAAACTAGAATATTATACAAACACCTCAAAAAACCCAACCAACAAACAAATTGTATCCCAAAGGCCACAGTCAGAAATTTACTTCATTGAGGCAGATTTTGAGAGAAATTGAAAAGCTGGAAGCAAGATGACACCATGAGCTCAGACTAATGAAAACACCACAGCTAATGCTAAGATAACCTTGGGATCTGGGGTGTCATAAAAACTTTCTTCCTGCAGCCCAAGAAATAAATCTCTGCTTATCCTACTTTATCATCTACGTGTTACTTAAGCTGGAAAAAAAAAAAGTCTTAAATTGCCTCAGCTCCTTCTGCATGGTAGTTCTCCATGTCCACCTCTCAAATAGGTTTAAAAAACCCCACAAAACCCCCCTTGTCCTCTCAGATACTAGAATACTTAGCAGCTATCTTAGAACAAGTTCAGGTAGCATGTTTTACATTTCCAAGGACAGCTCAGGATAACAGATTGGCAGGCACTCTTCGCAAGAGTTCAAGATCTACTGTTCTAGGCTCTCAATTACTCCTAATTATAATTCCCATCTCAGACCTGCTACTTTACACTGCATCTGTTTCCTCGCTAATTAGTTAGCTGACACCTAATTGAGCTGAATGGGCTTCTTCTGATTCTTGTGACACAGAACATGGTTTTAGGCTCCCCACCTATCACTCAGATGTGAAGTGAGAGCTACATTGATTCTCCCATTCACACTTTCCTCCAGTGAGTACAAACAAATCACAACTTCACCATCCTCCCAAGACCTTGTTAACTTTTCAGACAGGGGCAGAATATGCAGGCACATAGGAAGAGGAAGAGAAGCTAAGAAAGTTTTATGAATACCGCAGAGAGAAAAGCTTGCAAAACTGGAACAGTGTCAGGAATCTCTGAACTTAAAGGAACAAAAAACCAAGTGTAGTTATAGATGACTGTAGAGAACACTGGCATGACTCTACAGCTGTTTATCAAAAACTACATAAGCATCTTCCAGACTGCTTCTCTTTTTCAAAGGATTCCTGTAATTTAATTAGTCTCATTTCAATTTCTCAGTCGATCAAAGACAGTATTAACATTTATAGGAGAAAGAGAAAAGAATTTTATCCATGAAGGATGGATAAGAAACAAAAATTTTGCAAATGCCTGGGTAAGCAGCATGTGGCAAATGCCCTCTCCACAGACAACAAATTCTGTGGAGGAATAAGGGGTAGTGTAGGGAGAAAACTGGATTGCAATAGGAGACAGAGATGGGAATTCTCCAACACCAAAAGCAAACTAAAATAAAGCTAAGATTAGAAGACTGAATTCTTTCTCAACAAACAACTTAAAGCCCAGAAGCGGTGCCTCACAACCTCAATGTGAGTGTGATGGTTGCTAAGCCTTTGAAAGCTAGGAATGACCAAATCCCTGCAACACCACCTACTCTTGCAGTATGGCATCAGCACTCTATTTAATCAATACTACAAAACAGTGTGCAAACACTGCAAGTAAGTGCAGTGGTATGAATTTTAAAATTATCTCTTTATTAAATTCTGTCCGATTCTCAAAACCCCAGCATTTAAGCACCTTTAAGAACATGAGGAACACAATCTCTAGACTGCAGTACTCACCACAGAAGACCTACATCTTGATCAAAATGAGAGTCAGTTGACAATCTATACGGCCCAGCACATGCAGGAAAAATGCATCTTCAGCTCGATGATTTTAGGTCAGGCATAGAAAACAGACACTGTTTGTGCCCCTGTTTACAGTCAAATATCAACCTGGCTCCATAAAAGCTGTACCACCTTCTCTCCTTATTCTTTCCTGCTCTTCATTTATCCATCATTCTCTCACTGAATGAATGTTTACTACAAGACCACTCTTTCTGCAGGGCTTGAAAGCAGCTTGGCCAGTCACTCCTGAGATACCATGTAAGCCAGTGGTGAAGGGGAAGTTTGCAGATTTTATTGGAATAGTCTTTGAAGCACTTCCAGGGATCTTTAATGACTTTCTAAGGCAGTGAGTTACAACAGCATTAACCGTGGCATGCATGACAACTGCAGGAATGTCATTAGTAACATGAGAATGCTGAATTTATTTGTAAACAGGGTATGTGATTTGATCAGTTAAAATTCAAGTTAATGTACTGAACTAGACTAGATGAGCTGTGATAAAACTTAAAAAAAAAGGACAAAGACAGTACAAATGTGTATCTAAAGAAATACTGGACAAAACAATCTGCTGGCAAGACTTGTAACAGATGCTCAAGTTTAATTTGCTGTAAAAATTTGGGGTGGAAGGGACATAAATTCATAAAGATTCTCCTGAACACTAAGTAACAAAATCCTGTGAGCTAAAGTAATGAACCGGAGAGACAATTTAGAAAGTTTATGTGAAATTTACATCTACAGAAACTTGCAACTAGAAGATGCATAATCCAGACAGAGCTTATTTAACAGTTTTGAGACACTCCTCAAGACTGTTGCTCTCAGTAACCCCAATTACCAAATTCCAGTCAATGCAACTGAAAAGAACTGCAAGGCTTAAATAAGAGCTCTTAAGATCAGCATGATTTAGATACATGAGACTGCCATGTGTAATCTGTAGCAAAGGAACTGAATGATTTCCTACAAGAGAAGAGTTGGGCAAAAACTGACTACAGAAAATGATATATGTTTTTTTCATTTTTTTTTTTAACTGAAGTTTCAAAATCCTGGTTTATTTGACTGCACAAAATCATTGGATGTATTGTAACACCTAACTTTCAGCTGTTCAAGTTAGTCTAAGATGATATAGAGCAGCACCAAGAAATTTAACCACAAGTGGATTTTGAGGAGATAAGAGAATAGCTAGTGACTTATCTCAAGCGTAGCTCCACTATCAGCTGTGGATATTGTCAATATGCCTAGAAGGTATGAGAAGCTACTCTGGAGTGCCAACACAACTTCTTTATATGAGGGAATCAAACTACTAAGGAGACTGCTCCTGCCACTGCTGGTGCTACAGTGATGTCCTCCATATCCACTGAAAAGGCAGAAGCAATGGAATCCAAACATCTCTGGTGGAATAGAAGACAGTGACTGAGAGACACTTCTGCCAGAGAGAAGTCTCAAAACCCAGATCCAGCTTCTGCAGCTACCACAGTAGGTCACATTAAGTTAAACAGTCATTGAGCCTTTTCTGCATTTATAGTTTTTCATTACAGCAAACCACCTATGAGAAAATCTTAATTCAAACAACATTGAAAATTACTGTTAAAATGGTTAAATGTAATTAAAGGTATTCTATTACTCACCATCAAATCTTTCACTCTGTTGCTTAGCTGATCAATAAATAATATTGGAAGGTAATGCACTGTCTTCCCCAACTGAACCCTAGGATGTTTAAACATGGATTTTATGACTGTAGTGATCCAAAAAGAAAACTACTTTTATTCAAATTAGCACTCATTCATCACTTTCAGATCTACCCATGTAGAAATTTCCCACCATCTTTTCAGGCACATTTTCTTTTAACACACAGCAAGAAATTAGCCACTAGCCTAGAATCAATCTTCCATTGAAAGATACCAGTATTGAAAAATTTCGTTTTCACTCTTCTGTAGAAAGACAGAATAAGCAAATAAAAATACAAATGAAATTGTTTGTGATGATGCTGAAGCTTCTGCATGGCCAAGGGAAACAAAAGTCTGTGGAAGAGAAACATGCTGAAGTTTACTGCCATATATTTGTATCCTCTGTTTCAAATACCACCCTCCTACTGCGGCCATGACACTTCTCCACCATCTCCCCCACTCATCAGTGCCTGGCAGGACAACAGTCTCATGCTCTGGCTCATAGGGGACCACAAATGTGGTGGGTGATGCACCAACAGGAAGGCCAGATACGACTGCAGGGACTGTACAAGGAGCAGAAATCTTCTCTGCCATCTACAGAAACTCTCATTTGGATTGCTCTACCACCTCACCAACCTGCATGAACCCAATAAAAATTTCTTAGCCTTCAAGACCTCTATCAAATTGGTTACTGTAAAGATACTTAGCAAATTATGACCTACATGCAATTGCTTTGTCAGCATCTTAGAAAAGTATTTAGCCCAATGCCCTAACAGAGACATATTCTTAAAGTCTTCACTAGAAAGGCAGTTATCTACACTGTGATCTTCTCAATAAAATCTACAGAAGTAGCATCACGGAGATTTATACAGCCTGAAAGTTGAATTTTTGCTGTTGACGAAAGAAGTCTCTATGCATGCTAAGAAAGATTGCATACTAAGCACACAATGTACAACAGTAACACAGAAAAGTACTAAACTGAGGCTCAGAAATAGTGCTTGGTTATGTAACTGAAGTGATTTAGCTTTCTATGTAATAATTATGATTAAAGCTATTGTTAGTAAAATTGCAGCAGGTTATTTCATATCCAAACTATTACCCTGTATAATGCAATAACAAAACAGCACTGATGCAAAGCAACCAGAAAAAACTTCCTCGTCCATCAACCCCTTCTTGTTATGGGTCTATCTGTTCTGGCTGGAAAGCTATCCTAGCACCCTGGGGTCTGCCAGTTAACCAACTGCTTCTGGATTTAAGAGGACACTTGTAGAAAAAGGAATCAACATAGAGCAGAACAAGCCTAGACAGCACTACTTATATGCTTGATACTGAAAGCAATTGAAGCAAGCTGTGAGCAGAAGCTACTGCCTGCACCTAGAGCCTAAAAACCCATCTCTGCTTGCTAGTATTTTCTTGAGGAAAATGACAGAACGTAGGAACACACGCTGTCAAAGTAAAATAAAGCAAATCATAAACGGAGAAGAAAAGATATCCAAGGAGATTAGCTGTGCCTCTTCAGCACTTCAGTTTGTAACCTGCAGATAAAGGATAACTGGAAAGGGTCAAGGGACTGCAATTGCTCTGAAGGCCAGAAGAACAACTGGAGAACAAAAGGGTTTGAAATCTGCTGTAGCATTCTACCTGTGTCCTTGTAGTCCTGCTTTGCCTTACTATGGTAACTCCACACAGAAAAAATGTTCTAAACTCTGAGCTGCACAGGAACCAGGTATCTCTGATAAAGCTTTCTAGTACATAATATCTTAGCATCAATTTGTCACTACCAAAATGCAAGCAGTAAGAGCATCTGCTCTTGTCTCCAGGTTCCCATTTAAACCTAAAATACTAAAGAACATCAAGGAGGATTTCTGAAGAAATGTGCCCTAAATTTATAATAATCTATCTGACAAAATTAAGTCATCAACTTACATTTTCATGTAACGGTGAACATCAGCAGGGAGGGATGATCCATCAAATACAAAATCTTCCACCATGACGTTTAAGGTTAGTCTTGACCTCCAGTGAGAGATGGGTTCATCCAGGGCATTGGTCTGTTTTTCTGCTTCAATTTGCTTTTAAAAAAGAACAAAAATACATACTGCTAACCAATGCAAAATTTTGAATAGGGAAATAATCTAACTCACAGAATCCAGGGAGTCATTAACTACATCAAAAACCAGAAGCTCACTAAAAAACAATTTACCTTAATTTTGACCTGATCAAGTATTTTGCTCAAATATGACAGAATGGATTTTAAAGGCCCACCACAATCTGACATTGAAAAACTTCAATGCCCATTCACAGCCTTGTTCATCATGAAGAAATAGTCATCTAATTAACATTCATACCTTAGGAATGAGGAACGTGGATACTAATAAGAAAAAAACACTTTGAAGTCATTAGATGTTACTTCAAAACAGGCAAAAGGATGTGGATGATCAACGAAACATTATGTTTGTCTTCATATCTTACTCTGCTATTTTACAACAGCAAAGCATATTATTTCACATTAATTCAATTCACTACAGAAAGCAGCACCATGCTGTTACAGAGCAATACAGTATTTCTATCAAAAGCAAAAAATGAAGTAATTATTGCTAACTAGGGAAGTGTTTTAATAACTAGCCAGCATTTTAAAGAGTTCTGACTCTGTTCTGCTGAGTGGTCTGCTATTAGCCTGATAATCAAGAACAGGATTTTGATTATTTTCTTCTGTTGTATCATCATTAGTTTAAAGGTGCAAGCACAGCAGATACTAACACTAGAAGTGCCTATAAAAGAAATTACTTATTTTGCAGATGTTCTTCTATAGGTGGAACTCACACCTACCTGTGTGGCTGATTCACCAGTGAGCAAATTAATCTCTTCTGGTTTGGGGACCATGTACGTTGTCAGAGGGCTTACTATATGCACCTGCTTACCATCATGCCAAGGCAAAATGCCAGCATGGTGAAGAAATACAAATGCATATAATGTGCCATTATTTCGGGTTTTCTTTGGTACAGAGACATTCACTGTCCTAAAATACAAAATAAATATATTATATGAGATGACATAGCACATGCTGAAATATTTAGCTATTACTAAACATTTAGTTTGCCTGGAGCACAAAAATTACTTGTGGCTAACATGTTCCATGGCTGGATGGGATCATTTTTTATACTGCAGTATATATCACAATATATGCATCTCCAAATATTTACTATTATATTAAGACAGTTTTACATTTGTCCTCTTCCTACTTTATTGCCCTAGATAACATAGGATTGCATCATCAATTCTTTTGCTGTTTTCCTCTACTGAAATGTCACAGGGCCAAGATTATGACAGCACTTGTAAAAAAACAGCCATCCAGTGCTGAAGATGCATCACAGATTGTAAATACAACACAAAGTTTAAAAAGAAAATCACAAGTTTTGCCATGTACTTTGCATTAATAAGATATCTTCTCAGCTATGGCATGCCAGGCACAGAACTCTAAACTGGAGCCCCAAACCATGAAGTCACTCCCCTTGTACTAGCCAAGAAATCATCCTACTTGCATCCTTGCATAATGCCTCCTCTATTCCTGTAGCCTTGCTCAGCTTATTCTGCTCTGAATACTTTCAATAGCTTAGCAGACCCTATCAGCAAAATAATTTTTGTGGTCTGTCAGAGATGAAGTTCAAAATTCCTAAACTGCAACCAACAAGTTCTTTAGTCAAAGAAAATGAGAGGGTAAAATAACCTTGGAGACTATGATAAGAGAGTCAAGAATGGGGCAATTATTTTAAACAAGCAAACAAAACAAAAGTGAGACAGCAAATATGAAGAACAAAACAAGTAGTTCCAGTCATTTTAACTGCTCAGAGGCATATGTAGAGTGCAGTGTTCTACTAAAAAATTTCTCTAAGGGCACAGTCTTGGCACCAATATCCCTTCAGAAGATCTCTAAACCCTAGACTATCAGGAAAGAAGGCTTTCATGTGTGATTTTTAGCACGGGAATAGTTATGGAAGAGCGTGTTATAAAATATACAAAAGGAGAACACGGTTTGACATCTAAATCCTGTTCCAGGTCTGAAGCCACAGCAATGAAGAACAAAACAAAATGCGTAGCCAGTGTCCTACTTACGTGATAAGAGGCAACTCTCAAGCATTTCCAGGTATATTTGTCTTTAGATTTTCTCAATGGAAAGTAATTTTTACTATTATAAGCAAGGCACACTCCTGCAAAACGTTTGCCTATGTGGCTGAAAACAGCATGCTGACCCAAGCTAACCAACAGTGAAATCTACCTTGGCTTCATGCATACTTCCACCCATGTAACTCCCAGTTAGGATGCCCACTTCAGAATTCAACAAAGAACTCGGATACCTTGGATACTACTGGTCCAGATCCTTACCTTTCAAATTTTGATTCAATATCAAAATCCTCCACGTTCAAAACAAGATCTATATTACTCTCAGCACCAATGCTTGACCGTGTGGTAGTGTACACGCTTAACTGAAACCAAAACACAGCACAGAGAAATTAAGAGTATGATAATAAATTCATGTATCCCTACGTCTAGAGTACAGGTCTGTCTTTCAGCTTCACTAATTCTCCCAGTTGCAGGAAGGTTGTAGACACAGGGAAAGAAAACAGCGTACTCAAAAAAAGTCTTTCAGATCCTTTTGGGGGCAAAACCACAACCACTAAATACATTCTAATGGGATGACCTGTTCTGGAAGTTGAAGGAAGTGGAGCCATTCCCCAGAACCAGAGCCCTTGTCAGTAAAGGAAAGGGTCTCTGTTAGGGCTGGAAAGGACCTCTGGAGATCGCCCCTCCAACCCCCCTGCCAAGGCAGAGCGACTTAGAGCAGGTACCACAGGAACACATTTAGATGGCTTTGGAATGTCTCCAGACAGGAAGATTCCACCATCTCCCTGGGCAGCCTGTTCCAGTGCTCTGCAACCCCCAACGCAATGAAGTTCTTCCTCACACTGGAAAAAGTGGGAGCTCTCATGTTTTAGTTTATGGCCATTACTTCTCATCCTGTCGCCAGGCACCGCTTAGAAGAGTCTGGCACCATCCCCCCGGCACCCATTGTTTGAGATATTTATATGAATTAATGAGATCCCTTCTCAGTCTTCCCTAGACTAAGCAGGCCCAGCATTTCTTCCGCAACGCTGCTCTAACCAGTACGGGTGTGACAGCAGATATGGGAAATCAATAAAACCCACGAACCCAAGTGCTACCCGTGCAGCAGCCAAGGGAGCTCTCCACAAGGCCTGGCGCTACCTAGAGGGCACCTGGAGGGAGCAGGGTCAGGGGGCAGCAGCGGGGTCAGAGGGCGCGGACAGGCACAGAGGGCAGGGCCAGGCCCAGGGGCGGTGCCGCGGAGCCCGTGACGCGGGCNAAGGCAGAGCGACTTAGAGCAGGTACCACAGGAACACATTTAGATGGCTTTGGAATGTCTCCAGACAGGAAGATTCCACCATCTCCCTGGGCAGCCTGTTCCAGTGCTCTGCAACCCCCAACGCAATGAAGTTCTTCCTCACACTGGAAAAAGTGGGAGCTCTCATGTTTTAGTTTATGGCCATTACTTCTCATCCTGTCGCCAGGCACCGCTTAGAAGAGTCTGGCACCATCCCCCCGGCACCCATTGTTTGAGATATTTATATGAATTAATGAGATCCCTTCTCAGTCTTCCCTAGACTAAGCAGGCCCAGCATTTCTTCCGCAACGCTGCTCTAACCAGTACGGGTGTGACAGCAGATATGG
>VZTB01006378.1:540595-599101 GCA_013397245.1 Thryothorus ludovicianus
GGCACTGGAGCTGGTGAGGGGTCGGCAGCACAGGTGGAGCAGCTGAGGGAGCTGGGCGTGTTCAGCCTGCAGAAAAGGGGACTTGGGGGGACCTCATTGCTCTATACAACTCCCTGGAAGGAGCCTCCAGCCAGGTGGGGCCTCTCCCCCCAGGTAACAGGATGAGAGGATAAAGTCTTAAGCTTCACGTGGAAGTTCAGGTTGTACTTCAGAAGGAATTTCCTCTCAGAAAGGGTGATTAGATGTTGGAGTGGTCTGCCCAGGGAGGTGGATCTGGATGATGGATCTTACGAGGTGTTTAAGGAAGGACTGGGCCTGGCACTTTGTGCCGTGGTCTGACTGATGTCGTAGGTTGGACTCGATGATCTCAGAGGCCTGTGTCCAGCTTAGTGGATTCTGGTGACTCTGTGATTACCATCATTATTATCATTATCACCATTATTACCATCAGTCACACTGCTCCCATAGGCCTGATCCACCAAACATCGTCCCTCAAGGGAGCTGGGAAGGTTCCTCCAGGCCCTTTGCTTGGATGGAAAAGGAGCATTTCTTGTGGTCCTTGCATGTCTGCTTGTGGGTCAGTCAACCAGAAGAAAGTAACAATGTGAGTACTTACTTTAAGTACACCTCAGCTGCAAGGCTTGGGCAGAAGGTACTCAGGGGCAGAAGAAGCACAAGCACGAGTTACAGCAGCTCAGCAAAGGGGCATAACCAGAAGTTTCCTTGCAGCACAGATAAGAGAAAACAGACACTTGAGGAGAGGGGCATTCTGTCCTGTTTTCAGCTGAGAGTCAAAATTCAGAGTCAATTTTCTTTCTAGTAGCTGGTTCAGAGTTGTGCTCTGGGTTTAGCATGAGACTCATGGTTGCACACTGATGCTTTGGCTGTTGCTCAGCAGTGCTTACCCCAAGTGAAGGACTTTCCACATTCCGTGGTCTGCCAGTGAGGAGGTGCTGGGAGGTGGCATGGCTGGGACAGCTGACCCAAACTGTCCAAAGGGATATTCCATACCACAGAATGTCATGGCCAGTATATAAACTGGGGGAGTTACTGGGAGAGGCTGATCACTGCTCAGAAACAGGGTCTGGCATCAGACAGGTCACAGTGAGCAGCTGTATCGTGTCATCAATTGTGTTTCTTGGGTTTTATTCCTCTCTCTCTTTTTCTCGTATCAGTTTTCTTTATAATAATAATAATAGTAATCATAATAAACAATTTTACTTGTCCCAATCCACAGGTTTTCCCTTTTTCTGATTCTCCCTGTCCCCACAGGGGGGGAAGAAAGGGCTGCACAATACTTAGGCTAGGATTAATCTACAGCACTTCTTTTTAGCATCTGGTGGGGGGCCCAGCAATAATGACAAGTCTGAAGAGAATGCATTAGAACAAATACAAATATTCATTATATTATTTTCATAGGTCCTGGTCACAATGTTGATTTATTTACTCTCAAAGTTGGTGCACTGCTGTCAGCTCTGGGCTTTGGGAACCATCTGTGGGAAACTATTAATAATTATTCCTTTTATCTTTGCTTCTTGGAGAACCAATCCATGGTAGAGACACCTTTTGAAAATTTTGAATTGGTTGTTCAAACCAGCCTGTTCCTGTTGCTGTTTCCTGCACATGTTCCAAGTCTGGTCTAGGTCAAGCAGCTGTTTAAGAATCCTACCCAGAGACCTGCCCTGGGACTGGATACTTCCTAATTGGCAGGGTGTAGGGGTTTATTGGATTTGCATGGCCAAGCTTTGGCTGCAGGAGGGGGCTGCAGGAGTGGCTTCTGTGAGAAGCTGCCAGAAGCTTCCTCTGTGTCCAGCAGAGCCAATTCCTGCTGGTCCCAAAGCTGGAGATGCTGCTGGTCAAGGCAGGGCCAATTAGAAATGGTAATGCCTCTATGATAACATATTTAAGTAAAACAAAAAAACAGAGTTTTTGGGCAGTTGTAATTGCAACCAGAGAAGAGTGGGGTGAGAGGAACAGCTCTGCAGACACCAAGGTCAGTGGAGAAGGAAGGGGAGCAGGTGCTCCAGGCACCAGAGCTGAGATTCCTCTGCAGCCCATGGTGCAGCCCATGGTGAGGCAGCTGTGCCTCTGCCCTGTGGAGATCCACAGGGATGCAGAGATCCACCTGCAGCCCAAGAGAAGTCTGACACTGGAGCAGAAAGATGCCTGAGAGGAGGCTGTGATTCTGGGGGAGGCCCACAGAGAGAGGAGCCCAGTCTGGAAGGACTGCACTCTGCAGAAGATCTTTCCGTGTTCTTCTTTAATCACACAAAACAGAACTGGAGACAATATCACTGTCACAGAGGGATATTGTTTTTTCTCTTTTTTTTCCAACCCTCCCTCCCCTTTTAAACCCCTGTATTTCATCCTCTCAGTTGTCAGGCAAACAAATACTGTTTTCCTACACACACTGTCACAGAGAACACACATCAACAAAGCTTACATATATGGACTCAGTCTTTCTCACAATTATGGTTTGTATCCTTTCCCTTATTGTAAACTCTGTTGTTAAAAAAAAAAAATAGAAAAAAAAATGCAGAGGAAACCAAGTATTTTTGTTTCATTATTTTAATTTGGCTTCACGCTGAAAATTTAATTTACAAGCCATTCATGAGGAAAATGTCCAGTTGGGCAGGATGAGCCATGATTGTGTAACTGCACTCAACACTTGTAGTGTATCATTTAGGTCCGTTTCAGTAAATCATCGTACGCCTTCTATAGCACAGTTTAAGCACCTACATCATATGCTCACTTCATAGTCCAATTTAACCTATCATACAAGTAACAAGAGAAGAATGCTCAAAGTGAGGTATTTCCTTTAAAAATTTACTGATCACTAGCATTCAGAGGTAATGTTAAATCATATAGTTTTAAACATTGAAAAAATGTACAAAAACCAAGTTCATTTTTAAAAAATATTATCCTTAGTCTTCCATGCATGTTAATAAAAAATATAAAAATCAAATTTGTAACACTGAAGCTATACCTTTTGTTCTGCAAAAGTATTTCCACAATTGGAGCCACAAGGTATGGTCATCTTTAGTACAACACTTGTTTTTGCTCTTCATTTTATGAAGTTCAGTGCAAAGGTAATAGTCTATGTACATGTATCATTGGAGCCACATGAGGGAGATTTACAGCAGAAAATATGCATTTAGATCATTGTTATCCAGTAGCACTGTATATTGTCACAGATTTACACTGCACATCCAAGGGCTCTTACAATAAAAACCTTTTTTTCTTTAAACACACCAGGTCTGTTTGAGCAGCCTTGAAGTCAGCAACAGAAACTGCACCACTGATGGAACAACTCCCTACAAAGCAGCTTCCTGCTCTGTCAACACAGGTTTCCAGCTAAAAGCATCCTTTTCATGGCAGTGCCTAACTTGGATTCGGTAGCAGAAGAAAATTCCAAAATGTGATCATTTCAGTGTTAACTTTTTCAGTTTTGCATTTAAAGTCTCAAGTGTGTTCAAAACCATAGCAATCTTTTTTTCTTCCTCCAAAATATAAAAATGATATCTTCAATGCAAGTTCAACAACAGAGATCAAAACTATTTTTTTCTGAGTTATTCCTTAGCTTGTTGATTACTCTATTTTATTTTTCCAAAAAAGATGAACTACTACCTGTGATCTAATTAGAAACGTCTCACACACCTGAAGAGATGCTGGGAATTATAAAAAGGTTTATAAAGTGGTCCCATTGAACAGATGTCAAATACTTTCAGCACAATGCTGCAACATTTAAGTAGTATAGTACATAATACAAGGCTAGCTGATGCTTACTCTTGGTCCTCTTCCAGGAAACAAATTCTATCACTTCTAAAGAAATTTACTTCTGACTTCTATTTCTAACATTGCTGATTTACATGGACTCTTAATACCCTTGGAGCAACTGAAAAAGCAATATAAACAAAGCACCAAACACAAACAGCTATAGAGACAAGCAGCTGCAATGGGTTTGCTTTTTGTCTAAGTATATACAGTTGCTAAGGAGACAGGTTTAACTTAAAGGAATTCTAATTCACATATTTAAAAATACAATTTCATTTTTAGATGTTTACTTTAAAACTGCTTTTGATGTCTGTAAAATACAGCACTGGCTAACGTAAATGTCCTTTTTGAAATATAAGAAATATTTCACTTTTAGTTCATTATAAAAGAAAACATAGGACAAAAAAATATATACTTAGGCCATACAAGATCTTTCAAAGTTTATTTCTTTAGCATTTAAAATACAAAATTGTCTTCATGCTGGATAGTGAATGAAAGACATGTATTTGGGATTTCCCCATATACATTCATAGACTTGGAAACAACCTATTGTCAGATGAATTTCGTTTCCAGTACCATGGTAGGATGAAAAGTGTCTGAGTGCCAACTTTCTTCAGTATCCGTGAGGAAACTTTGTTTGCAATCACATTTATAGATCCTGCATTTGGAACATGGAAGTGAACAGGCTCAGACTGAAAGTGATATATATATATATAAAGTCAGGAGTCAATCCAATTTAAGGTTTCACTGTAAACTTCTAATATTTCCAAATTTAATTTCTTGTTGCTCACAGGAACAAGGAGAATCTCATAAGCTCTTTCAGACCTACTGTCATCTGGACACACCTGCAATGGCTGAAGTGTATGAAAAGAAAAAGCAGTTCTGTACCTAATGGCAGGCATGAGCTAAAATAGCATGTGGGCTTTTAGTTTTGGGTAGCATTATCAGAACAGGACTTGAATATTCACCTGCTGCTCCCGGCTCAGGGAGGAAAGTCCAGGAATATCACTTCAGTTTAAGAGGCTGCAACAAACTTATAAAGAACAGACAGGAGAAGCAAGAACTAGGGATATAGCAAATGGAATTCAGCAGCCCAAGAGGCAGAAAAGATCATTCTTTACTGTGGGAAAAGGCCACCTACAGAGTGAAAGCTTTGCTGCCATGCTGGGCATGGATGGGATTTTCTACTTGTTGATTCAGGATCAGAAGTTCAGCCTGATTTTTCAGCTGACTTTGGCTCAGAACTGGCATTCTTAAATAACACCCCATTGATAATAAAAAAATAGATTATTTCAGAGGTCATGACTTTTTTCTCTTGCTTCTGACATTTTTGGTCAAAGTGAAAAAACTGAAATGTGACACTCTACCAACAGATTATCATACAGCACCTTTTTTGAGATCCCCAAGCTGTCTCAAGTGAGCTCTGATGTTCATATGGCTCTGTACAACTCAGCTCAGAATAAAGCATGATAACTGTGTTCATAAAAAAATACCCCAAAGAGCTAAGTTACATAACAGGAATAACTTACTGAGGTGCAATCAGTGCTAAGGTGATTCTACTGTTTGTGTTCCCAGACACTGATAGATTGTAAATACATCTGTACCCGGAAGCTCACCTGCAAAGGAGTAGTCTGCTCTGCCACCCTGCTAAGGAAAGTGGAATAAACAGCCACTGCCACCACATACCTTGTAAAATGGTTTTGCATAATGAACTTGCAAGACAATCCAGGCAGTGTCAACTACAGTGCAGAAATGTCTCAGCAGAGAATCTCACAGAAACATAAACCCTCTGTTTTACAAGCCTCTTATATCCTCTGCTCTCTTGGTATCACCCATTTCACTTTAATCACATTACACATGATAAAGCACATCACACCATCTGGGGAAAAAGAAGCTGCTTTCTATAAAACAAATCAAATCACTCTTCCACTTGAAGAAGTCAAAGTAATTGTTCTCTTGAAAGAAACCTGAAATGTTTCCTACAGAAAGAAACTGTCTCAACTTGAGCACTGTGAGATGCAGGAGATACTCACAGACCCAAGTTCAAGCCCATCTAAAGGATGCCCTGTTGGCTGCTGTGTTCTCACAGTAGTTTTACCTCAGTATTACCATTTATACATGGTTTGCCCACAAGGTGTTGGTGACCAGCATTGTACCCCCAGTCCACCACCATAACTATTCCACAGAATGATCATCCTTGTGCCTCTGAGGTGCTGCTAGAGGGTTTTAACCTGTAAGAAGATCTAACAGGGTTCCTGTCATGGTTTGAATACTTTTCTCCATAATTCAGAGAAAAAAGGCAGGGTGAGAAGATGAAATCTTATTGTACACCAGTGACCAAGGCATTACTGGGATGTTGCAGTACCCTCAAGCAATCACCCTCTGAGTAAAGACCACCTGGCTTAAATTCTACCTAGTCAGGATAGCAAAATTACCTGAATGACCATGTCAGCCTTCCTGCTTGTGTGTGAAACAGGTCTTGCAGTTTTGCTGGACTGATAATTAGCAATTTACTTAATTAGTAACTAATTATCAATGGCACTGATGATAACTCTTACTTTCCATTTTGTATTCTTTTTTTTTCTGTAATGATCTGTTCAGAATAATTTGTTAATTTAAGTTTTCCTAATCAGCTGAAGTTCAGATACCTAAAAAGTAGCAAACTATTTCAAGTGTCTGGTTCACAAAGAACTTCTGTGCCTCAATATAACTGTAGGAGCCAAATTTGAATTCTACTAATTCTTGGCCAGCATATTTGTCATTTCCTGTTTCTAGAGCACTCATGAAAACTCTGCTAGAGAAAAAAAACAGAGGCTTCACATTAAGTGAAGAAAGTCTTATGACCCACAGGTGTAACGAGAGAAAAATTGAACTTAGTTGGTCAGAACTTTTAATCAGAATTTTGTTTTCTCTCCAGTCTAGTTTAATCCTGTAACATATGCAAAGGTGTGCTTACAGGTTTTCTTTTTCTGAGATCACTAGAGTTCTGCAACTAGTATTTTTAAAGTCAGGGTAAGTTTTTTGTTGTTGTTTTTGGGTTTGTCTTTTTTTTTAATTTATCCTTTAATGAGAATAGTATTTTTGAAGGACCAGAGAGCAGAAGGTGATCAAAACAGTTAATATGAGAAGCTATAGTTATATAAAAGTAGAAAGAATAATTTAATGGCAATACCAAGGACAAACTTATAAGGGAACTCATAAATAAAAAAAAAAACACACCTGCTTTAAAAATTTATCAGCTGCTGAAGTGCAACAATGACTTCTCCAGGAAGTCATTACTGCATTTTATGAATACAAAAATACTCCAACCACCTCAATGCCTAAACTAGCTAACAAAGGTATTCAGCTTGCATGAGGGTATTAATAAAGAGCTCTGTGTGACACTTAGCTATTTACTTCTGGCAGCTGTGTCACTAAGAGGTTGCATCACTTCCCTAATGCACACGTGTCCTTTTCAAGCCCTGCGACCTAAGGATTTATACCTTGAAAATGGGATTACCAAACACATACACGTCTGGTTGCTATTTATCACACCTAGATCATTCTAGCTACAATAAATGCATTGAGACACATTGTATAATTAATCAATAAAAAACTAAGCCTACCGCCTTGTTTCTCCATAAGGCTTATAAATTTCCTATGAAGCATTTTAAATTTATCTGCTACAGCAATAGACTCCCAAAAAAATCTGTAATAACACTTGCCATACTGGTTTAAACATGCTTTGTGCCACTAAGCATTTATTTGGTTTTAGTGGGGTTTCATTTTGTTTGAAAAAATATAAATGAAACAACAAAAAAAACCAAACCGACCCCCCAATACTTCAGACATTTTTGATTTTGTGGTTTTCTGGGTAATTTTAAATACTTGTTCAGGCATATGAGAAGAGATACGCAGCCTTGGCTGGGTATCTCATACAATATGTGAAAATTCAGGTTGCTGCAAGAACTCTACTGGCAAGGGATGGCAGTGTTACATAAGAGTACAAAAATGCTCATCAAAAATGTCAAATGTCTTCACACCCCTGCATTTTTTGTGTAAGGATCATTTAAGTTAAATAGTTGCAAAGAATCAAAGTAATTTCTGCATATGTCTTCTTGTAAATTTAGGAGGTGTTGATACTACCTGTTAAAATATAACAATCTGCCTATAAAATCAGCAATATTTTAATGGAAATCATTTACATGTCAACGTTTGGTGCAGGGGGAAGGAAGTTTTCACTTCTACTTTGACTTTGCATCAAATCACTGAAAGTTGACTGTCACAACCCAGCTGCTCCACAGTCAGATGCCTCTAAGAAGGATTCTCGTTGGGAACCACCAAAATGCTTCTGCAGTTGGGGTTTGATGGAGGAGGTGTAACGAGTACTGCTGTAGTCATGCAATGTCCTACAGGCCTCGGCCCTCAGGAGCCTCAGTTCACCACCCTGTGGTAATGTGGCTTCTCTCACTACAAGGCAGTCTAATATTATACACTACAAATGCTAAAATTAATGGAATTACATTAATTCACCTCAACCTTCGTGACATGATGTGTGATCTAACAATGTTTCTGTGGAGGCTGATCTTCCATCCTATCATTCCTCCTACTGTGTCTTTATCTCATTCTGTAATTTCTCAGAAGAGGGAGAATCACATTTCCTTCCAGAATCTCTTTCGTCATAGGAATTTTAAAAAAATTATTTAATCCACCAATTTGTAAATGAACTTTAATCCACCAAGAATACTTGCTTGTGACTTGTGGTGGCCACGGCTTTCTCCAGCAGCAGCTCTGGACTGCGCTCACGTGTGCACAGGACTTTCAGTGCCTCTTCACCACACAGAGTGGCACCTGCTTAAGGGCCCATCTACCACAGGCTGCAGCACCCTCCAATGCACTCTGTACAGCTTAAGTGCACACAAGTACAGCTATGACACTCACCACAATTGCAAAACACCTCACAAATAAAAACAACAACAAAAAAAAGTCAATGAACCCATGGGTTTTCATAAAATAAGAGCCCCAAGTTGCTCACACCATACGTGCGAGGTAGACTCATATTCAGCCAATTTCAATCAGTTTTCTTTGCTCTTTCACAGATGTGGTCAATGTATCTTTTCCTTTGGAGCTTCTCTCACTTCACAGTTGTCCAGGGGGATTCTAAACTTACCTCTTCTTTTCAGACATGTGTTTGAGAACTCTGTCCTTCCCTGCATTCTAAAATTCTCAAACTCCCAAGCTCACATACAAAGCAAAAGATAACTGTTCTTAGAAGCCAGTTTGAGCCATGTGCCATAGCCTTGTAGGGACACAGTATGTCCAGGCTACACTTTACATACTATATATAATGACACAAAACAGATCTCAGGGACATCTTCCTGTAACCCCGGGGCATGATCAATAAAATCAAGTGTCTTTACCGGAGTTATCTTCTGTTTTCAAAAACTCCAGTGAAGAACAGCAGGCTGTTCACCCCACCTGAAATAACCCTTCTCCTTAGCTTAACAAGGTGTATGGTAGGAGACTTTTCCTAATGCTTAACTTGCCTTTTTAATTAACTGCCAGCATTGACCATCCTTGTGGAGAAGAGTGCTCCTATTTTCTCTATAGCAACTTTTTCCATATTTAAAGACAGTTCACATCTTCCTTCAGTCTCCTCTTCTTTGGACTAAGGGATAGTTTTGATCTCTTTTTTAGTACTTTCTGTCTTCCAGACTTTATTCAGTTACACCCCATCTCTCTCAGGTGCCCCAATAAGAACAGGTACCTCAGATAAGACCTTATCACATCTTGGTAATGCAGAAATACCACCCTGCTTCTCACAGGCTGCTGATGCATCACGAGCATCTTTTCTGCAGCAGAGTTAACAGTGCTCAGGTTGACATATTCTGTGCCATCCCTGCCTCAAGATACAGCACAGTAATATTCATTTCCTCCTCTGTGCAGCTGACTATTCCTACTTAAGTGTAGTTTCTCATATGCCTGTTTTTCAATCAATTTCTCCTATTTTTCACTATCAGTTTTAATTCAAATCTTCCTACATTTTTTCCTCCTACCCTCTTTATTAAAGCCAGTTCCAGTCTGGAGACCTGCCACACACAGTTCGGGATTTCTAAGGACACATTCCAATACCCTAATGAGCTTTAAAACACCTCCTGCTATATAAAAAATGGCTATAAAAGCATTTGGTAGAAACAGACGTCCTTTGCTAAAATTCTTCCCTTTTAAATCTCGTTTTAAATCCCTTTGTGGAAAACTCAAATCTGAATATTCCATGCACAAAAGCCTACAAAATGAGTCAGAAATGACTTAAAAAGATTTTTTTTTGTTTGGAAGCAGAGTTGCCATCACAGTTATTTTGTGACAGAGTCCTCCTCCCTACTCCTTGAGGCTTTTGTGACATTTCCTAATCAATGAAGCTCTGTGGTTTTATAATAATCTAGATTTTTCTCTGAGACCTCCAGTAGCAGTTAAGGCATCTGGCTTTACAAAAGGAAAGTATTACTAATACAAGTGTGGTAAGTTTTTTAACAGTTTTAAACTATTCTAAGCTTCATATATGTTCTATGAAGTAGATGTAATGTTGCTATAGAGATTTTTAACTAGCATTTCTTCAGGATGTTCTGCAACTTGTTGCTGGCTTGGCCTCTGAAGTGACTGCAACCTTTTCTGACTTGTGCTGACACACCTAAGTTTTTATGATGTATTCCATGCTGTTATCTCTACAGGCTTGCTACAAAAGAAATCTGTGATTCCTGATAAATCTAAATCAAATATATATCTGTAAACATTTCCCATAAAATGCTGTGTGGACATGATTTGAATTGGTTACAAGAGAAAAGCACAAACAGTTCAGTTATGTATTTTCAAACAGTATGTGGCATGTCAGTTTGGAAAGAATTCGTGTTTAATTGCATCCGGAAGATTACAGTAAAAAAGTGTTGGGGTGAGGGATAAGGAGCCTTTCCTTTTCATTCTACCATGGAAAGAGAAACAATTTTGTCATTCAGCAATAAAAATAAAAAGTAATCCTTAGCAAGTTTTTGTATTACTGTTTCCAAACTGTTCACTGAAACCAAAACAAAGGGCCAAAGTTATGCTTGCCTTGCTCAAGAGAATAATCCCACCAAAATCAACAAGACTGACTATTCAGATATGGACAGCAAAGTTTGGCCCCAAATAAACATCCCCATAACTAGGGAAAACACTAATCACCAAAGTGCACTTTACACCATAGTAGCTACAGTTTCTTTACACATGCACAGTTTGTGCGACACTTTTTACATGGAACTAGCCAATGGAATATAAATAAGTTGTGCCGCTTCCTTTTAAATATGAACATTAATAATGAAGCACATTCACATTTTTGCCTTTCAAAGACCTTTAAAAAAAAAAAATAAGAACACCTTTCCCAAAGTAACCTGGAACATGTTGTTAAATATACCACATACGATTCAAAGGATGGTATTCAGGTAGAACTTTCACACACAAAACTGGTATTTGCTGTATAATTGGAGTGACTTATGAAAATCCCAAGAAAATACAACCCTCTCACCAGGAGAGGAAGGTAACAGTTGTAGTGTTAATTCAGTTTCTTCTGCAAGGGCTTCCTCCTATCTGCACTGCTGTCAGGGCTGAAGTCAGTACAGATACCATTAGGAGCAGAAAGAGATGAAGTCTCCAAGCCGCTCTCAGCTCCCATCTGATCAGCATAGAGATATTCTTCTGCAAAGTGTGGGTGCAACACAGCAAATGTGTAGAAGTCATCTAAAAAAAAAAAATTGTTGCACAGAATCAGCTCTTTGAGACAGAAGGATGCTAAATTTGAATACTTACACATATATAATCACATGATTTCTTTGGAGAAAAATAGCAGCAGTTAACATAATGCTATCCCCAGTGCTTGTTTTAGCTTCTCAGCATAAGTTTACCACATCCGCAGAGCTGAGATGCTGCAAAGAGTTATCTAAGCCCTCGGAAAACACTTCAGGCCAGAGCTTAGCTGAATGAAGGGGTAAACAGGCTCAGATTTGCATTAAAATGCCTGATGAGCACCACATGCCCTCACACAGCATTTCATTATTCACTGGGGAAGTACAGAAACCCCCTGGCAGAAGATCACTGAACATCAAGAGCAGTCATTTCTTAAATTCTTAAAACTCTTGCAAACGTGCCCTTTAATGCTTTGCACTCATAGTTTGCTTCAACCTAACAGCAGCTGTCATTGCTGCCTTCTGCTGTCAAGATTTCAGCATTTTACAAGTCCCAATATTTTAAGGAATAATATTGAGGAGATAATTTAAAACATAGGAAAAAACTCCTGATTTTAATGCTGGATAATAACACGATAATAAGAAAAGGCAGATTAGTTCTTGGGGGAGTGGGGAATCCTTAACATCAAGCAGTAACATTTTGTGTTGAAAATCAGACACTGAAACTTCGTCTCAATTTGCCCATATGACTTTATTCAGACATGATTTGAACAAAAGACCCAAGCAACAAGAAGCTATTCTTATAATGTAAACTGACACTAGAAAAAACTGGATGTGAATGCTTTCACTAATTCAGTCACCTACAGCGTATCACGCACCTCCCACTCAAATTCACTGTGCTATCTCAGAAGAGCTCACGATCAGATGATGATGTGAATTCCCCAGAGTGCAGAGCAGAGCAGATGACACCTGAAGAAGCCTTTCAAAGCAGTGAAGCCCAGTTCCTCCTACAACTGGGCTGACATGGAAGAAGGGAAACATTACGGCTTTCCCTCTCTGCCACTCTTTGAGATGACATGATTTTTCAATATTGCAAAGGGCAAGGGAGCAAGGGAAAGCCATATGGCTCACAGGGACACTGAAGTTGTAGGGCAGCTTCAAAAGGATAGGCAAGGAGGAGGCAATAAACATAACTTTATCCCTCCACTCACAAAAAAAATGGGTATCCTTCATCCACACTCTATATGGATCTAGAGCATTCTGGACCTGTAACTTCAACAGAAGTTGATGAAGTTTGTCATGAAAACCAATATTACCATCAACACTGAAAAACGCTATGTACAACAGGCTGATGGATCACTTAGAGGATAAAGTCTTCATGAGGAAAGGGGAACCCAAGTTGAAAAGAGTAACATTTTGGATAGTTCTCAGTAAGCTGACATTGTGGGTCCTACTAAAATAAGTCCTGAAAGTATTAAGGAATACTTACTGAAGTTGTATTCAGCAGAGTGCAATGAAAAGTGCTTGGAATCCCATTTGCCTTACTCATCAGAAATGTGAAACAAGGTGATGTAGAAAGAACTAACTATTCCAGCATTACTTCTAATCACAGGTCTCATCTTGGAGCTCAAACTGAAAGCAACTGTGAAACATTGGACTGAAAGAAAAGGTCATCTCAATCATTAAACTGGGGAAAGAAGGTGATTTTGCTTCCCACCTTCACTAAAAACAAAAAAACATAAAGAAAAAAAACCCTAAAGTGAAGTTAAGACTCATGTGTATATCTTTGCATTAAGTATGCATATGTACTACAAAAACTTCAAGGAAACACCTTCCTACTACTTGATGCTCCTCCAGGAAGCTCTGTGCTCACTAATCTTCCCTAGTTTTTGTTTTCACTAAGCTAAATAATAGGATAATCCTGTGCTTAATGCAAAATTATTTTAGGCAAATAATTCTTCCTTCCCTGATTCTTCATCCACACAGATTCTCAGAATATGGTGAATTTCCCTTTTTTTCTGCTACAGCAAACCAGGCAGTCTTCAGAACACTTTCACAGTCCGAATTTTTTGTCAAGAGCTGGTGGAGAGTTTCCTAGAATTTGACATGCCCTCCTAGAGAACGTATCCAAATTCCTCAGAATTACATCTTCAGACTGATAAATCTTGCCTCTGTCCATTAGACTAAAAGGATAAGCTTTGCTATCAAAGTGCATCTAATAACTACGCCAGCTGCACTCTGCTTGAGAGAATTGATACAAAGATCTTTGACAACCAATGTGCTTTTGACCATGCAACAAAAATCCAGACTTCCAACAATTCAGATTCACAACTGCCAATCTAGTTACACAATTTTGATTTTGCTCTTGGTTATTCTGTTTACCTGCAACCTCAGCTTTTCCTGTGGGATGAGATCTGTGGCTTCAAGGTCTCTACCATGCATGCAGCAATTTAGGTTTGATATTTAAGGTATTTTATCTTTTGTTCTTGCAAGTAAGACTCTACTTAATATTCCTGCTTTAAATTCCAACATCCTAGAAAGGAGATTGTCAGTAGACCTCTGATGTGTGTATCCCAAGTAACATTAGTTCCATCAGACAAAATGTTTTGATTTCTCAGAACTTGTATGGACAGTATCTTCAGAACCCTGTGATCTGCAAGTTTTTTCACCTCTCCTTTCTACTAAGTAGGTGCAACAAATTGACCATGTGTAAAGTTCCACGAATTCTCAGGAAAGGCAAGAGGTTGAATATTTACAGCAGGAATTTTCAAGATAGAAATGCAATACCAAAAGTTTATTTGCAACTTCCAATTCTCTTAATAACTTGGATATTTACTCCCACTAATAAATTTCAGATATGTTAAAATGATGTGTTTCCATTATAAAATGAGCACTTCTGTCTTAAAAAGAGCCAAGGAAAGTTTCAAAAAAATTGTGTAAACACCATCCTACTACCTACTTTGTGTTGCATCACAAAAAACTATTCTTGACTACAGGATATAAAATAGTGAAAATGAGAGCCAAGCACTCCAGTGGCCACTGCTGTTGGTCAGTGATCCAGATTTTCTTGTGATGGGAACATATGATGACCACTTAGGGAGAAAGTGCAGATTAAATGCAACTATTAAAGATGAATATTAGAATATGAATTCTTTGGTAACTCACATGACAAGGTTTGAGTTCACTTGTACATGACTACAAATTTAGCTATTCTCAAACAATGCAATGTGCCAAAATTATAATTCTGCTACGCTTACCAGCTTAAGATTTGTGCTGGTATTTTTGAAGCTGGTGATTGGGAGGTGGGGGGAACAGCTGAGTCACTGCACATTATGAGTTGGAAGACAAGGAACAGCAGGGATAGGCAGGAAAAAGGCAATGGGCAGGATGGATGTGGAAATGCTGGGGATCTGACACATGAGAGGCACAGAAAGGAAAGGGATAGCACAGCAGGAAGCAAGGAGAGAAGACAGTAGCCGTGAAAAAGGAGAGGACAGTGTCAATGACACTGATTTCATTAACTCTAAAATATTTGTGTATTTGAAGCTTTACATATGTATTATATGATTGAAACAGAGTAATTACTAGTGTAGAAAGTATGATTTATTAACACTGATGTATTATTTTGTAAGATTTTTACAAATTAGATACATACTGATTATCCTGAGGGAAAACAATTAAAACAACAGGGTATGTCATAAGCACCTCTACTGTAGATACTTAATGTGTTGGCTACCAACAACTCAGTTTATACTCAAATGATACAACTAAATTTAGAACCTTACTGCATAAAACAAAGAATCTAAAGTAACATATAAGTACTCTGACTCCCAGCCCAATCTATTCAACCCAAGTGTCAATTTTTCAAGTGCAACTTTCTTGCTTCCATTCCACCTACAGTACAGACTATAGAATAGGCAGCCTGGTTAACTCCCCATTTCCTGCTCCCAGACACAAGAGACAAAACAAGACAGAGCTAAGGCAGCTTTCTTTAAAAATACACAATCATATACATGGGAGTCACAGAAAAGAATGTGCTGAAGGAGCTAATCCTCACACCGTGTGACTTAATGTGAAGGTAAAACTGAAAATATGCAAACATAGCATTTGATACCAAAGGTGAAACTTGCTCTTTTAAATGTAAATTTACTTTGTTTGCAGTGCTATTATCAGTTCTGAAGTCACCAAGCCAATGAAAAAGGTAGAGTTTAATAAAAATGTAACTGCTTTGTTTGTCAACATGAGTGCAGGCAACTTTGACATTCTGTGAGAGTTTAGATGCAGTTAGAATACTTACCATATGTAATCTTTCCTTTTCCTTCTTCATCTACAGCTCTAAAGAGATGTGTAACATCAATTTGTGGCACACCCATGGCAGTCTTCAGAATACGAGTTAAATCCTCTTCTGTTACAGTTCCACCCTCTGATTGGTACAGCTGTGGATCAAGACAGCAAGAGAAATCATTGCAAAGCTAATGCCAACTCCTGTGAACAGCATGACATTGAAGTAAAGCAAAATAAAAAGTTGGTATTAGAAATTCTAGTTATTCTCAGACTGATGTGATATATTAAGGATTTCAGATTAGTCTGGGTAAAAAAATATCATCATCAGTTCACCTGTGTATGCTTAGAAAGTTAAGCTTGCTATAATCAGAAAAAAGTCCTACATTTACACGCCCAGCCACAGGAATTACTGTGATACTCAGTGACAAGATTGTTAAACACTAACATGTTCTGCAAACATATAACTGAGAATAATATTCAGTCCAGTGAGCTATGTGTCTAAACTCCAAGACAGTCTGTTGTATCAGGAAATATATTTAGGTCAGCCTAAATCAGATACCATTTCCACTTGGTCAGGTGTAAAACTCAAGATTGCTTTGACCAAAATCCAAAAGCCAGTTTGCATAAAATGCCTGTGCCTAAATGGTATTAATCAGGAGAATCCTACCCCATACACGAGTGATGGACATATAATTTTCCACAAGTATTTATTATAAAAACCAGTAATTTTCATAATCTTACATTCTAAAGAGTTACCTCACAGAGTTAGCTTTACTAGTCACAGATGGATAAGAATAATTGCTCATAGTCTTATTACATCTTTGCATATGTACAGTGTTTTACCCTGAGAAATGGACCTGAATACTTCAAAACATCTGTACCAAATACAGCTTCATTAAGCTTCCTTAAAATAACTCAAATTGCCTGTAAAATGTGAATTAAGAGAAAAGAGTTTTTGAAACATTTCTGTCTCTTTTTCAAGCACAACAACACTGAAAATATCAAAGTATGCAAAAAGTGCTGTTTTGGAAATTTCCTTTTAATTTCTCTACATTATTGAGAAAGTGGGACTTGAGATTGAACAAAACAGGCATAGGTATGTATTTTTCACACAAACAGCAGCTGTTGCCACAAGACAGCACACCTTAGTGGAACAAAAATATTGAATTTCCATGGAAGACGACATATGCTCAAATCAGGAATCTTGCCTTTTGTCTCCTGGCACCTAACCTGCACACTGTTTCACAGGAACAGGGCAAAGAACAAGACGTTTCTTTAATAAAACCTTCTACATTTTCACAGAACAAGCAGTCAGGTAATATTGGGTGGTCAGTATAAACACCATATTGACAAGATTTACAACAGCCTTTAGTTTCTTTAGCAGTTTGGAAGGGAAGGTGTAGCACTTACACCGGAGTGCTGCTCTCAGTCCAAACCCCCTGCCAAGGCAGGGTCACCTAGAGCAGGGTGCACAGGAGTGCATCCAAGTGCGTTTGGAATGTCTCCAGAAAGGGAGACTCCACAATCTCCCTGGGAAGCCTGTTCCAGTGTTCTGCCACCCTCAACATAAAGAAGTTCTTGTTCATCTTGAGGTGGAACTTCTTGTAATTTAGTTTATGGTCGTTGCTCCTCATTCTGTCACTAGGAACCACTGAAAAGAGTTTGGCACCATTGTCCTGACACCCATCTTTGAGGTATGTACATGTATTAATGAGAGTCCCTCTCAGTCTTTTCTTTTCTAGACTAAACCTCCCCAGCTCCCTCAGTCTCACCTCATTACAGAGCTGCCCCACACCATCATCATCTTTGTGGCCTCCACTGGACCCTCTCCAGTACCTCCTTGTCATTCTTGTGCTGAGGAGCCCAGAACTGGACACAGCACTCCAGATGTGCCCCACTAGGGCCGAGTAGAGGGGCAGGGTCACTTCCCTCCACCTGCTGGCCACATTCTTCCCAAAGCACCCCAGGATCCCACTGGCCCTCCTGGTCACCAGGGCACTGCTGCCTCATTGTCAGCTTGTCATGCAGCAAGACTCCCAGGTCCTTCTCTGCAGAGCTGCTCTGCAGTTGGTCAGACCCCAGCCTGTGCTGGGACTTGGGGTTTTTCCTCCCCAGGTGCAGGACCCTGCACTGGCCCTTGTTGAACCTCATCAGGTTTCTCTCTGCCCAACCCTCCAGCCTATGGATGTCTCCCTGAATGGCAGCTCAGCCTGCACATGTATCTGCCACTCCCCCCAGTTTCCTATCAACTCCATATAATTATACTATTTTTCAAGTTCTTCAGTCACATACTAAACACTTTAATTTTGAAAACTTGTAGCTATGTGAAACGTTGCACTTTTCCTGAAAGAAGTAGCACATGGCAAAGAACAGCACCTGTTCAAAGCCATATACCCATGAAACAGCTTGATCCTTCAATGGCTCCAGGTAAACTGTGAATATCTTATTCTATGTGAAGTCAGGACAGGAGGTAAGAAAGGATTAAAAAAAGGTTCTCTTTCCTTTTTTTTATATCCAAGAATAAGCAGAATTTCATCAGCTAGAGACTTTTCTTAACCCTTCCAATCATCACTAGTAGGATAAAATGAGCCATATCTGCTTCCCCTCTCTGAGTACTTCCACTTCTTAATACATGCTTAAAGCTTCTTAGTAGTTTTACACCTAACTTTATATTTTGTAATTAACAAAGTGACGCAAAATTATGTATTACGAGTTGGAGAGCAAAGCAGATAATGAAGAACAGAAATTTTCCTAAGAAACAGTTTAATTAACTTCAAGTGCTTTCAGAAAGAAAATAACCATCCAATCTGAGCTTTTCTTCCTCTCAAATGATAAAATTATATTGCATGTTATGAAACATGACAGCTAAATTTAAACATTTCCCCAAAACCCTCTTCACATTTACTTCAAATTTGTTCATTCTAGTATGAAGACACAGAGCTGGCCAAACAGCACCTGACTATTTTTCTGTCATTTTATAGCTGAAATGGACTGAGTCAGGACAGAGACCTTTCTTTCTGTTTTTCCCTCAGAAGCAGCAATAAATAAGAGCAGCTACTAATGGCAAATTTCCCAAAATATTTGTAGGAACTAAATATTTTTGCTCCTTCCTCCAATTGCCAAATTTATTGGATTCTGGCCAAAGGGTAAAAATGATACATGTGAACACCAAGCATTCACAGGAGCCTCATTCCTTCAGCAAAACATAGTTAAAGTTGTCATGCTGGAGAACCTGAGTAGAACTACACAGAAAACAAGGCTGAAGTGCAGCACCATGCAACTGAATGCTCTGAGCTCCATGCATTCACTGGTGAAGACAGCATCAAGACTTAGCCCTTCTCAGTTTCAGTAACACTGAAGGCCACGTGAATTCAAGGCAAAGAGAAAAGACGATGCAGGATGCAGCAGAGTTCACATGTAGAAACAGTAAAAGTAAAGAAATTATTTGAAAAGTAATAAATCAAGGTGTCAGAAACCTATTGGTTAAGCATTGCTGCTGTCACTTCCCCAAAAAGCTTGCATTAGCAATCTATGGTGATGCTACAACAAACCACTGAGGCTAGAGCAAGAACAGGAGCACTTCTGGGAAGCATCAAGTCTGGATGCACAAAGACAGCAGGACCACCACACATACATGGCAAGACAAAGAGGGAAGAAAATTTTAATGAGAAGAAAAAAGGAGATAAAAAATAATCTCTATTAACATGTAGAAAATTAAAAAAAATACTTAACTTGAAAATGAGATTTGGTTGAAATATTCTAAGAGTAGCAAGTACAACTCAACAGACTGTTTAGAGGGATCAAAACAAAGGACTTGAGGTTTGAGACTACTTTGCTAAAAAGAATTCTACCAGAGTTTAACAAAGAACAATCTCAAACAGCAAGCATCCATAATTTTACCCAACTTACACTTGCAATGCATTCCCTGTTACCAAGAACTCTTAATCTAACTTTCCATTAATATTGTTTTAAAATGTAATTAAGTATTAAAAGGAAATATGGAACCTTCTACTGAGTCCAATGACAGTATGAATAATTTCTAAAAATAAGTAAACTACATAGAGCAATAAAATGCAGCTTACCTGAAATGCCAGCTGAATTGTTTCCAGAGTTTTGGATGGCTTACAGACAACTGACAGAGCAATGACAAATTCCCGAATGTCAATTACACCATCTTCATTCTGTGAAGGAAAATCTCCCCTCAAAATAGTGCAGCTTGTCTGAGAATTTTCATAAATAACTAACAGTTGCTAAAAATGCAGAATATTTGGAAAGGCTGTTACGTGTGCCACAACAAAAAAAAAGTCTCACTGAAATGAAATCACACGAGGACAAGAACCCGGGTGAAAGCTCTGCAGATTCTTTTCACAGTCTCAGACAAAAGTCACAGTTTAAATATTCTTGGAAGACAGTGCTGCTACTGTCACCCTATTTAAGATTATTCCATTAAACCATCTGAATCACTGGGCTGAAATTAAAACCAGAGAACCAGAGGACAATGCACCCTAATTTAAGCCCTGAATACATGACATCTGCTCCAAGAGAGAACACAGTGGACATATCCACCTCCTGGTCCAGACAGCACCTCATCCAGACAAAGATAATTGTCATTTCCTCATTCTGACTGACTGCCAGAGGAATGAAAAACTGGATCATTTGCCAAGATCCTTCAGGTTTTAGGCTGGTAGAAGAACAAGCCATTTATTTACAAGACAAATGAAATACCAGCTAACAGATACTGCATTCAGCTGCAAGGAGCAGCAGCAGAGGCCTAGTCTGACCCTTTCTTCCTCTTCATATTTTGCATCTAGAAAAAGATATATTTTGTCCAGCTGATACTTCTTTTAAGTTCTACCTGAAGGAATGCTTTATTTAGCTGATGATAGGTGCCCTTACCTCACTGAAAAGGAAGAGCAGTGAGCAAATTTTATGGTGAAGTGCTCAGAAATCAGACCTCAGTGAATTCAACTGAAATAGAAGCAGGCTAAAGCGGAGTTTACCAAAAGTAGTAAAATTTTTCATCTTTATGTAGTTTCTTACCTCATCAAAAAGTGCAAACATACTTTCTAATGTCTGAGAAACTGGAAATTCCAAGTAGGCTGCAAATTCTTTGAGATCAACCTTTTCTTTCTTCATTTTCATGGCACTTGCAGCATATTTATCAAGACCATCTTCAAGTGTTTCTGGCTTCAGCCTAGAAAGCATATTATTTTTGCACATTTTAAAAATCAACCCAATTTCAACAATACATATTTCAAAGTATCAAATGAAAAAACGGATGATTATGCTGTAAAGCATTACAAAGTCTGGATTAAGAATTATTACACAATTTTATTATCAAATAATCTATTTCTGTAATTTTAAAGCTCCCATTAGTTCTCAAACTGTATTAGGAATTACTGCAAGGGCTTAAGAACCCTGTCATGTCCTTTAGTCCACCTTGATTACAAGCCATACATGTGCCCAGTTCAACAGGAATAAACAGTCTAGAATGAGCTAATAAATTCCAAACATGGAGAACTAGGTGGAATTTAGGTCACCCAAATATGGCTGTATTGTGAGACAGTAACATAAACCAATTATGTTTCCAAATTTACTAATGTCACTGTACAGGAAGGACATGATGCATCTTATCTAAAAAAAAAAATATCAGGGATTACATAACAGTGATTACACTGATAATCCTGTTTATCAGTCCTCATTTTTCACATTCAGTCTTGAGTTGGACACCATTAAGAGGTAACTCAAAACTCTTGTAGTTCCTACAGCTATAGATTTCCTGAGTCCTCCCCTATTGCAAAACCAGACTTTGATGAATGAACAGCTTTATGTTTATGTAGACAACTATTCCGTGGTTACCTAAGTCAAGCTTCCTGTTTTGGCTTTACAAAAAAAAACCCAAACAAACAAGACAAAACAAAACCCCAAAACCAACAATAAAACCCCAAACAACCAAAACCAAACAAATAAACAAACAATCATCAAAAAAATCAATCCAAACAAAAAAGCCCTACTGAATAATCTTATTAAGAATAAAATAAATGGTGCTGCAGGTATGATGCAAAGAAAAGCTGCTTTCCCCCCCTAGTACAACATCAAGCAGATCTGGATCAGGTCTCTTCTGAACTGATTTAGGGTAACTTGGGCATCTTTCCACTCTGAAGACAAAATATGCCAGTAAAGTCTCCTACAATGTCCTTCTGCAGTTGCCTGTTTTGCTGCTTGCTGCTGCAGAGAAGGAGAAGTAGTTATTCACACAACTCAGAAGCTTACACCAGAACTGCTCCCAGACTGCAGCTGGGACTCTTCAGCAGCTTCCCCTCAGTAACAAGAATGAATAAAATGCTTAATATCAGCATACTGAGGAGCTTCTGAAAAAAGATAAGAGGATTTCTGCTAGGAAGATGATCTGATACATCAGCTCCAGAACTTGATTGCTAGCTGTAGTGACCCTTCCTAAATACTGCAACTTTTAAGTAAAAATACAACTGTCATGACCTATACTGCCTTACCAACATGTACTAACTAAACCATGCCAAGACCTATATTATATTTCTGAATTATAAGACTTGAGCATGCAAGAATTGTTCCAGAAATCCACGGCTCCTATACTCCCATACAACATTCACAAGATCTCCATCCTAGCATTAAAGCATCTATCTTAAGATTTAGTCGTAGACAGTATAAAAGAGTGAGACATTCTTCTACAAACATTCATTTTCCATGTTCAAATAGAAAAGTAGAAGGAACAATAACAACAACAAAAAAAAATATCCATAGAGAATTTGAGATGCACACAGAACTCATCTTCTCACATGCAGGATTACATGCAAGAAAGTGTCCACTGCTAATACATCCCAGAGCAGTAGGTGAAATGGATTTTAACTGTAGCACGAGGACAGCTGGCATCTAAATCCTCCCTTGAGATAAGCCCCCATTGACACAGAATACGCAGTGTAATACTTGTCTCTAAATCAGAGAGATTTTGTTTGCAAGGAATTGTCTCAAAATTCATCACCTAGAACTGAGGGAGCACTCATTTGGTGAGTAGCAATCAAGACTTGGAAGATCTCCTCTTCACCAGTAATTATGCCTGAAAAGCTACAGAAGCTTGAAGACAAAATCTTGTATGGGAAGTAACAGCTCAACAGGAAGCTTACAGGCATCTTGTGGTTTATATGGTTTATGTTTTGTAAATATAGAAAGAGATGTGAGGCAATCTCAAAAGCAGTATGTGGATCAATAAGGTAAACTGCTCCAACTCGAGTATGACTACATTGTACTTCTGGTAATCCAAGGTGGGCTCACTTCCCTCTAGCCCTTCAAATCCAGAAAGTAATTAATGTTGATGACCATAAGCTGCTAAACTGAAGTCTTCAGAAGCCAAGTGCAAATATCATAATGGGTTCTGAACCAATGTGAAAAGGTTTGAATGTCCCAGTTCCTTTACAACTGTTACTTTTATCTCAATGGAGGCCACAAATTATAGAAAGCCAACATGAAATGTGTTCCCTCGTGAAATCATACTTGTTGGCTTAGTAGTTTCCGTGCAGGATCTAGGCTTTATGATATATAAAATTATTTGCTGTTTTGGTGTTTTGCTTAATTTTTTAGGTCAGCACACACTAAAGAGAACAAGAAGTATTCCTGAGTCCATGAAGATGGAAAGGACATTTTTCAAGATTAACAGCTCTGAACACTGAATTCTTCGCAGCAGACTTCACAAGGAAAACCAGATCCCTGAAGGTAGAATATTTTACAGCATAATTATCACTATTTTTAGCAAGTAAGCTAGTTTTAGCTATATCTGACTATTTGAAAATAAACTCATTTCTTGCATGCTGGGAACCTGCCAAAAACCTTCTAGTGTCTCAGAGCTGGAAGAACAGCTGGATCTTGTTGCTAGCTACTGTAAACTGCAAGCACAGAGAAACATGCCCTAAGCCAGAAAAGCACAACACATTCAGTTTTATGTCTGCTGACGTACTTCTGTGCAACCTCTTGCCATCATAGAGCAAGTATACTGAAAAGCTGAATACTCTTGGCACACAGAAATCCACACCTTGATCCACAAAATCAGGGGCTACCATGGTTGGTATTTGCTGTCATGCCTGATCCATGATGACCTCCTGTAGCAGAGAGAATTGCTTTTATCACAAATGCAGATGGTAAACATCCTCCAGAGGTTTTTTTTATCTTGTTTCAGATGACCCCTGAGCACTCTGAAGTCACAGCACAGGTAGTCAGCTGTGAGGGTTATTACTCTGGGGACACAGAGTTCTATCCACAGTCTGGACCACCATTTCAGGCACAAATGGAGAGCAGAAGCCTGCATTGTAGTCTGGATGGTAGAGGCTGCTGAGCAAGAATAATCAGGCAACAGCCCTGAGGTCCTTGCAGATCTTGAAGCCTACAGCTGCATTGACTAAAAGGATCCTTATGAGGTAATATTGGGAATTAGAACAAACAGGAGCTTGAAACAATAGGAGCAAATCAATTCAAATCAGAACTCAAGCATCTTCTTGCAGGCAACTACCTTAAAGTATCTCATAAAAGACAGAGACTAGACTTAATTAACTGTATTAACACTCCCAGAAGGAGAATTTATCCAAAGAGGTTTTTAGTAGGGCACAAAATCCAAACAAGAGTCAATGTCCAGAGCATGACAATAGATCCAGTTTAAGTAATAACAGAGATTCACTTTAAACAGTGGGGTAATTAATTACAGAATAAATCATCAAATGAAGCAGACAATTTACAATGTACAAAAAAAATGAAAGCTGTAACATAGCCTGCACATAGTTTAGCAATTAGCTCATTGGCCAGATATAAATTATCAGACTGAAAAGAAACATGACTCCTTGAGGAGTAATGAATGCAGAATTTGAGAAGTCTATGATCATTTGATCTCATTGATAAAGCAGTCATTTTATCAGAGAGTTTGGTACAAGCCAGCTGTACAGCTCTGTTAACAGAGCCCAAACTCTTGCTTAGAAGAAGCATGAGAACTCAGTGCTGGACCTGCATGGATTCTGGACTGGATCCCATCCAGCTGAGCACAGGCTAAGAAAATTTTACAGACAATCATAATGACTCCAGTAGACACATAATGTGCACAGAAATAACTCTTCAGTATGGCAAACTGAGGTGTAAGTTGATTTAAAAAAAATATAAACCAAAAAGAACTCTGAATTTGCCTTATTATAGAAATCTTTAAACTGGGCGTTACCTCGAAAGTAAATCATTGTTCAAAAACAAGTATTAAGACTGGATGAAAAATCCACTGGATAAAATTTACTGTTCCAGTTATTTAGGAATGCTAGTGGATCATCTTAATACCTCCCTGGCCTCAAAACCTTTGAATAAACAGCAAAATGACTACATTATTATCAAATGTGCATTAGAGATGAAGTCATGTTACAATCTTCATCCAATTGTGCCAGAAAAATACCATCATGATATCCTTCTTATTGGCACATGCCCAAATTCAGAGAGGATTATATTTCACCAATGATTAATTGCTCATACCAGAGAGAGAACTTCTGGGCTGCAGTGAACCTCACTCACAAATGTAACTGTTTCAGACACTAAAACAAAACTCTAGAAAAACATAATTTGAAAGAACAGCTTTAAATTGAGCAGACAGAAGCCAGACAACTTAACAAGAGGATTAAACTGAATCCTGGGATTATCAACTGCATAATAAGAGACGTGGGCGGTTGGTTTGTTTTGTTTCACTTGTTTTTCTTCCATAGTACTGTAAATTCAGAGCCTTTTAAACCAAGTGAGAATCTTTCTTTTCCCTTAGATGTCTCTCCTATCCTAGTGGAAGTTTTTCAGATGGAAGTCCTGACAATAGATTAATATATGCTGGTCATCTGAATTCAGGATGTGTGCTGTCCTACATTCCTTATTCTTCAACAGAGCTTTTTCTTCTTCATTTTCATTTATGTACACAAGCTGAAGATGAAGGAAAAATTAGTGAAAGGAAATAAAATACACAATGGAAACATTAAACTCTGCCCTGTACTTTCAGGTGATGAGACAAGAAAATGAAAAAGGGTGTTTGCATATTGAAAGTTAATAGGATGAAGCTGTTCATTTAGTTCATGGCTGCTCAATGAGATCACTGGAGAAGCAGCAGAAAAATTGGAAAAGAGCAGCAAGTTTTACTATTTGGTTTATGCCAATTTTTCAGGTTTGCTGAGACTTTTTTGAAAGGTAAAGCCAGCAGGAAATAGCACTATGGGAAGCAAAAAGAGAGGACCCACGCTGCATGCACTGACCTACAGCTGCATTAGGAAGTCCATCTGGCAGTGACCTGCTCAAAAGATCAACCACCACCTTGTCCTTCTCAGAAAAGGGTGACCCCTCTGTCCTCACTACTAAAAGGTTAATCCAGTCACAAGACTGCTATTGGCAGCACTTGTTTTCCCTCCACAGATGTCACAGGAAAAGGCAATTGACTCCTAACTGTATCAAATATTAGGAACCCCACAGCATTCCTGATCCTCTTTGGAAACTGTCTTCTAACTCAGGAATGAACGCCTCAGACTCACTCTGCTCACTTGCCAGGTGGAAAATAAGAACTTTACAACCTACTCTGCTCATTAGGATTCAGGGGTGCTGCTTGCAAGTGAAGTACAGTACTGTGTTAATTTTATACTGGTGTTTCCCTGATTGCATGATGACAACATTCCACCTGTACAGATAAATGCAATATTGTTACATGATGGGGAAACTATATAAACATAGACATATAATAAAGATGCACCTTACTTATAAATATTGCATATGCTCACCCAAGGCTTCTCACAAGCTTTGCAAATTCTAGAAGACACGTATCTGAAGGTAGACGGAGCTGTCCTTCAGCCAAAGCCAGCTGACAGTCTTCAAATGTGTAATCTGTCACTGGAACTCCCAATGCCCTTGAATAAACCAAAGAAACACTGTAAACAAGACACTGAGAACACTGATGAATCACTTTTTTCACAGCAAGAAATCCTGTAACAATTATGATCTCTATTCTGAAATGCTATAAGGAAGAGCCAATAAAAGTAAGTTTACATAGAAACAATGAAATATGGTACTTGATCCATTGCAGAGCATCTACTTTGAGTCCATGAAAATATGCAAAAACACAAGGCAAAAATTAGGCAGTGCACAGACTTTAACAGACATAAATTTCATATAAGTGAATAACTAGGCCTTCAAAATTTCTAATCTAAAACACAAATATATGTTAACAACTGTGTCCAATACTTTTATTATTATTGATTTATTAATATGTTAGAGCAATCACCTGAGCAGAACATCTATTACCTTCAGCTAATATTAATATTATATAAAAGGCAACATTATAAAGAACAGCTAGAACACGACATATAAAAACAAGTAGAGTTAAACTCTAAGCAAACAAGTTATTATTAAATGTATGACATAAGAAAAAAAAATACTCCCAAGCCTTTATACACCAAACAATTAAGTACTGTTTTTTTCTTCAATTTTAACTTGATGCTCTGTAGTAATTGTAGCACCAAAAGATAATTGATGAAAATCCTGATATTGTAGCTGCCCTGCATTTGCTGTGGCAAAGCTGAGAGAAAGACTGTGTGGTGTGAAAGAGACCTTTAAGAATTCAGCATAGAAACATAAAATGGAATTTAGAAAGCCAACACAGCTCCATATAAGCTACTCATCTTTTATTACACTTGATTTTACTTATTGTAGTAAGGAGCATTATCTCCTTCACGCAGCCATTTCTAGTTTGATGAAATCTCCACAAATTTTTTTAATTTACTTACCTTCATTCTTTTCATCTACATTTTGTCTACCTTACTGCTAACTACCTTTTTCATCTATGAAGTTAATATACACTAATGGCAAGATTGATGCAAAACCCTGAGGCCTACCACACTAATTCTGGCTTTGATGAAAACTCTGCATTCAATTCTATGCTTTATTATAAAGTTTGATCTGTAATGGCAGCTACCTCTTATGCAAACAATTTCTGTTAAACAGTCTCTTCCTCAGAATCTCATTCCAACGCCTTTGGATACAAAGGTAAATAACATAAGCCAGTTCTCTTCTGTCCATCAAATAATTATCAAACTTCAGGAATTCTGATACATAGGACATACACTAAACCTTAAAAGTACTGATCAGCGTTTCTCTCTTCTCTTTAACACTGAGAAAGTCAAACATTCAGGAAGAACACTTCAGTGATAAACATTCAAGCTCAAAAGTACCAAATATGGTAAAAAATAGATAGTATTTGTAAGCTATTTATGCACAAAACAAGGAAATAGAAGGTAGGGATCTTGGCTGAATAATCTCCTTCCTAAGGAGAAACAACAAAGAGAAAGGAACAAAAGGACAAAGCCAACTAAACCAAATTATTTAGGTACATAGAAAAGTAATTTTAAAAGCAGAGTGCTGAAGATTAGATTGCCTCATACTGGTGATCTAAGCAATTAAATCCAGTTCCTCCAAAATTTTCTCTGCTTGTACTGTTCTTGTTTCATTAATCCACTCCTCCTATGAAGCGTCCCAGCAGTATTTGTAAATCAGCAAACCACCTTAATGGAATGGACAAGATTCTTGTGATACCCTACCTCACCCCACAGACTTATGGTTAACACAGCAACAAATATGTAAAATACAGATGAAAAACTCCCCTATGCTGTGGGGATTTAAATCCATTTCCAAGTTCAACCTGACTCAGAGATCAGGTATTGAGAGCATGTCAAGACTTCTGTTTTATAGTATTCAGTATAGTATTGTATTATGCAAGATGAAATCACTGGTATTTTACAGTACAAAATCAATTTTCCTCAGAAGAAGAAAAAGGAGTGAATGAAAGAAGCAGAGTCTATCCAGCCAGTAGAGATCACTTCCTATTCCCCTCTTGTGTACCATCAGTGCAGTTGATCGTCCCTATGGACATCCATATCAACAGTCTCCAGCAATGACATGCTACAGGCAGTATTACCCAGAGCAGTTCCATAAAAGAATTGGGGAAATAAACAAAGATCTAGCCCAGCCAAGCACATTACACCAAAATTCATCATTCTCCAGGCCACCCTAGGTATAGCATGTAACAGAAATACAGGAAGAGTACAGGTGATCAGCAGAAGCACAGGGAAACTACACGCAAAAGAGGAAGTTAAAAATAAGGTAGGAAACTGAAAGAATGAAGTGTTCCTCTGCTGGATATATTAGGGAATCAGGAGAAGTGGTGAGACACTTAACAAATTCTGAAAGGACAAAAAAAACAACCAGTGTCAGTGAAATTGATTAAAGGTGGCAATTAAAATAAAGACACTTTAAAGAAACAAAAGAAACCTAAGCATTCTCTCAAGGAAAATAGAGAAGATGGACAAGTTAAAACATAACCATGAGGTGGCAAGCCAAAGCAAGAAACAATAGCTTGTCAGAACCAAAAGCAAGATGCTTTTCCAACACATCAAAAGAAACCTGACTAAGAAAGATCAGGGCACTCAGCCTGGGGGGGAAGGTTGAAGCCTGAGTGACTGCCAGCCCAGCACCAACGCCAGATTTAAATAGCTGCTAAATAATGATCACCGAATATATCGAAGGAGCCTAGCCAAAGAGGAATTAAAAAAACCCTCAAAACAAACAATCAACCAAAAAATCAAAACCAAACCTAAGATACAAAATAAATTCCAAACGAAAGTCGGGGTCATTTCAGACTCAGCCAAACCACAAGGGGAAAATACAACCTGCATCTTTTTATAGCTTTGTGCACCACTCATACTGCTATCAGTAAAAGAAAATCTCCACTACAATTAAAAGCCACATGCATGTTCAATGTCAACACACACACCAGAATGGGATTCAGAAAGAGTAAAGCAGCTCCTCTTGTTCACCTGTTGTGGTTTTCAAGCTGCTGGACTTAAAAGAAGAAACAACAACCCCNAGGGAAATAAAAAAAAGAACTGAAATAGGGTACATACACATCCAGACTTTGACAATAACAAACATCAGAAGCGAGGAAGGAAAGAAACATGTTTGTTCAAAGCAAAGTTCAATCACAGAATCGGCCAAGGCAAGATAGAGTTCAAGGGGCTCTTGAGTTAAGAAGACAAATCACAAGCTGTATAGGGCTAGCTGCTTAAATGACCTTGATTTCAGCCCAGAATGTTGAAGAAACTGAAGAACATGCAAATGTTCATTATTTATAGAGAACATGCAAAGTTCATTATTTATGCTTAGACTTGTGATTTTTTTTAATGTCTTAGAATAAAGCCTGGCATATTAAAGTTCACTGTAAGGCCTCGGTACAAGTGTAACTCACAGGATTTTCAATGGAACCAGTTATCAAACTATTCCAACTTATCCTCCAGGGCAATCTTTTCCCACTTCAATTGGGAAAAAAAAAAAAAAAAAGATAATTTCAATTTGAGACACAAATCACAAGTACAATCCCACATTTTTAATAAACTAAAAACAAAGCAACTTTCCCCATATCTTCATTTGAAAGCATTTCCTCCCCTCTTTTCTTCAAACTACCTCTGCTTTCATATACAATTAATATGAGCCTAGCCTTTTAAAAAGTTCAGCAGATTTATATGGCCTGACATGAAGGTCTGTCTTGACATACCTAGATACCTAGAGACTTTTTCCTTCCCTGCTCTCTCCAAGATGCTGGCTATTTACCCATCATGAGAACACTACATGAAGTTCCAAAGTCAGCAAGTCACTTGAAAATAATAAACTCAAATGAAACAAAACCCCAAAAGCTTCCCTGCAAACTCAATCTGTTAACCAACAGTTGTTATATCCTGGTGTCTTACACTAAACAGCTCCCTGTGTCTAACATTGTGCAGTCAAATATAAGATGAATTATTAACTTCCTCATTTTCTGCATACCAATCCACTATGCATACAAAATGCCAAGTGCCAAGAATGTGACTGCTAGAATATTATGGAAAGTAAGAGAAAATAGTACAGGCAATATTATGACATTTGGAATTTACATTTTAACAAAAACATTCTCAACATGTTTTACACCGTTCATAAGCAGAACTGTGAACTAATCAAGAGAATATTCCACAGGCTGCTCAAAAAAACCCCTTTAAATCAACTACAATCTTGATTGGGTGCTGAAAACATAAGGATTCTATCTAATTTGGTATTTTTCTTCATTATCGGATGTTCAGCAAAATGACATACAAAACACAGTGGACAAATAATTCCAATTGTTAGTAGTCATCTGTACACAAAGTTCCTGAACCAGAGACCTTTTGTACCACTATGGTTTAGAATCACTAATTAACCACATGTTTTTTACAGTACATCTCAGCTCTGATGAAGTAATTTTATCTATCTGGTAATGAATGTCACAATTCTGCAAGTTTTAAAGGCTTACTCCATTTACTTTCAGTTGATCTACTGTTGAGTGCTTTCCATCTCTTCTGCTATGAAAAGTAACACTTCCTTTAGTATGCTTTTCCAGAACACTGATGATTCTTCTGACCTTCAAAACAACCCCTCACTCTTTTTTTCCCCATCCTTTCCCAATCCAAAGAGCTGCCAACTATTTTGTTTTTGAAGGCCAGAGTAGACAGTCCCTTTTCTCTCCTCAGACTACTACTTTGTGACATTCTCCAAGCAGAGGAAGGTCCAGACATGAGTCTGAAGTTCACATAAGGAATCTATTATCTTATAATGCTTTCATTTTTAGACAGAAAAAGAAGATGCCAACAGCTGTATTTCTGCCTGGTGTTGTTTGAAAATGGGTCCTGTAATTGTTGGTCTTGTAGACTTGCCACAAATCTTCAAGGGGTAAAAAACAAAGGAGGTTCTCCTCGTGTTGTTAGTTGTGTTCAAAAACCAGTTCAAACCAGACTGCAGCAAAGTAATACTTAACTTAAAAAAATTTATTTCTTCCTTGAGAAAATAAATGTAGCAAGAAGCTGCACAGTTAATCTGTTCTGTGACTATGTTCTCCACCTGCCACACTCACAGTATTCAAAAAAATGAACAGAGTGCACAAGGTATTTCTCATCTCCATTTTTGTATATGGCCTGAGATGCACAGAACAATGCACAGAATCTTTCAGATGGGAAAAGACCTATGAGATCTTTAAGTCCAACCTCTGACCACTGCCTTTTTAATTAGACCATGCTGCCATGTCCAGTTGTTTCTTGAGCATCTCCCTGGGCAGTCCATTCTGATATTTAACAACACTTTCCATGAAGAAATTCTTCCTGATGTTCAACCTGAGCCTCCCCTGGAGCAGCTTGAGGCCATTTCCTCTCAGCCTGTCACTGGCCAATCCACAGCTTGGAACACCCTCCTTTCAGGCAGTTGTAGACAACAATAAGGTCCCCCTGAGCCTCCTCCTCTCCAGGCTAAAGAGCCCCAGCTCCCTCAGCCATTTCTCACATGATTTACTCTCTAGACCCTTCACCATCGATGCTTCAAATGGATGCTTGTCAACTCCACCACTACAGTAATTCCACTTATACTGATGCTTATGCCTTTGATGGTACAAAAATGCCAAAAAAATCAGTTTGGATTTCAAAGTTGAATGCTGAGCATCCAGAGAGTACCTGTGCAGAATCACACATGGAACTTCAGACAGCACAGGCACAGTGGTTTTTCCAAAGTTAGATTCAAAAGGTCACTGAATACAACAAACAGCCAATGAGTCAGACCAGTAAGCTACTGTAAACTCACATCCTCAAGGCTACTCTTCAGCAACTAGCATTATTCTATCACATATACTGGCAAAGATCACATTCTGATGCTGCATTCAGAGCCTGCAGGAAAAAAAAAACCCTGATTTTGACTATGTAGAAGATGACAAAAGGAAAGATGGACACAGAAGACTACCTGTAATACCTTTTGCCTTCACCAGCATGCTGGATAAAAGTATCCATTTCTCAAAAGCAAAATGTAATCCTCATATGTCAAGCTTGCAAGTCAGTGCTTTAACTGTATGATGTGCTCCAACATGGGGAAAGCAATCCTGCCAAGAACTTGACAGAAAACATCAGGAAGACAGAAGTTCCAAGTTCCATGACTTACTTTAACCAATTTCAGCATCTACTGCAAATATAAAAACACATCTTTAAGTGAGGAAGAAAAATAAAATTATTGGCAAAAATGCAAACTGGACTATGACACTTTGCTATTTCTACAGGAAGGCTGCCTTTCTGAGCTCACCAAAAATGAAACTTCAGAACTCCTGGACAGTGACACATGTGTTATTACAATGCTGAGTTTAACACTCAAAAGATCTAGGAAAACAAAATGCTCAAATCAGGAGTATTGACAGAACTTCAGTTCTGAATTGCTTACAGTTATGAAAAACAAAAGGGTAAAGGTGTCTGGCTTCCATCAAGTTTCATTCTCAATGTTTGCTATGTGCAAAAAAAAAATAAAATTAATTAACACATTTGCAATATTTTGTCTTCCATTTTTCCCCAAACTGTATCACCTAACCATATTCTTCTCTATTTTGAAGATAGTCTTTAAGAAAAACTAAAACTAAAGGAAAACAAATTGTGTTTGCATGTTAATAAGTGACCTGTAGGTCTGTGTATCATCAAGAGCTTATCATCAGCTTATATTTGTGATTACAGGTGAAGTTACTTTAGACTTGCACAAAGAATCTGCAGTGTAGATTTTCACAATCAGCTGCCTGCACCACCACTGGTTTATCTACGTACAAAATGAATTTTTGCAACTAACTAAAAGCTAAGCTACTGACAAATTTCTTTCCAACATATCTGAGTCCTAAAGAACAGCAGGGTAACAAACTTTTTCCCCCAAAGTGGAAGTAAAAGTTATCTACTTTTTCCTTCAAACAGAATTTCTGTACCCTAAACAGTGCTTTGATGACTACTAAGAGATGTCTTTCAGAATACTGTTGCCAATGAAAATTAGACCTTTAAGAACAGTAGTAAATGGGTACAACCCCACAACAAAAAGAGGCAACTAATATATTTCTTTAGGGGAAAATACTCCAAACAAACCACAAAATATATAATTCTTTAAATAGCTATCAGTAAATTAGGAACTACAGCAAGAACATAAAAAGGTAAAAATGGATAAAAAGTTGCAATTGATGCATCTAAGAAGTGTAAGACTTCTTAAAGCATAAGAAAAAATACAAAAAAATAACATAACTAACTACTAGCTAAGGATAGCAAAATTGTCATCAGGCAAAAAAACCCTCTCTTGTGCAATACTTTACATTGGGAAACAATTAAGACAGCATATCTTATGAAAAAAAGTAAGTATTTCCCAATGTTCTAAGAGTGGTAGAGTTATTTCCTCTAATACAGAAATTTTTAGAAATAAATACTTGTGATGGGAAGGTCAAGTGATTTGTTCCTAATAATCCTGGAAGACCTGGGATTGAAGTCTCAAGTGGCTGACAATTTTATACTAACACAGTTCCAGTAAATTATTACTTATTAATTTGAAGAAAAAAATCCCAAAACAACAACAACAAAAAAAAAAAACCATGGGCCAGAAAGTTTGACACTCAAGTAGAAAATATATAGAAGCAACTGTGGAACTCAATAAATTTATGGATCAAAGCAACCCATGTTGACTACCATCAACACAAGATGATAACAGCTTATGCACGTGAGGACCAAAATTATGATTTTTCTTAAGTAATACAAAAGTAAGGCAATATAATATTTATCTACGTGGCATGACTTACTAGTAGGGTGGTTACAGAATTTTTTTAGAGCAATAAAGAACACATGAAGTGAATTAAAGCTCAGAACAGCACCACGCTTTATTTATTGATTTTAAAGAGAACTGGCTGGACTGATATTTAAAAGCACTCAACATTTTCAGTGATTTGAAAGCAACTCTAAACACAGCTCCTAATAGCATGTTGTGGGTGACATGGGCATTGACTAAACTGAGTAGGAGTCAGAACAAGGCCAGAAAGACAAACTAAACAGACTTGCTCAAAAATAGGTTGTATGAGAAAACTAAATGTGCAGCATATCCTAAGTTATAAGGAGGGATCATATTTTAAGCAGCAGATTAATCTATTCTGCACATCTTTTATGCCAATTAAGAAAACGACACGAAGGATGGCAAGTATGTTCAGCAGCAGTGTCTATCCTGTATGACTAATTCCAGTTCTGACAACGCAGGCACACTTTGGATTTCACTTTTTGGGAAGTAAATTCATCTAACGTGAAAGAAACCAATGTCCTAAAGAAGCAAACCTCTGTGAATGACAGCATCTCCTTAAAAAAACAGTTCATGCTCCCTTATATATACAAATGGAATATCTCAAGATCACCATCACTCACATCTGTGGCCACTCACAAAAAAGCTAGTCAAATAGAGGTAAACCAAATATGCTTCATACAGTCAACAAGCAGAAGCAGCGTAAGATACACACGTCTTGCCAAATGCTTTGTTCAGTGCTAAACAGAAGCTGTTCACAAATCAAGGTTATTGTGAAGGAAAACAATTTCAAGAGCAGAAACTATCTATTGCAGCACTCAGCTACTTCTATCAACTCCCTCTGAAATGAAGAGCAAGACACAAGGTTTCCACAACACTGGTTCTAGACTCACAAATATATTATTACCTGGGAGTGCCACCTTAGATGCTGTAAAATATCCAGTAGAATTAGGCTTTTCTGCCACAGAAATATATGATGGGGAAGAGGCGTAAGCAGACATCTAGACAGATCCCAAAAGCACCTCGACAACAAGATGCTACATCACCACTGACTCAATCTTCAAGAAAAGCAAGACAAATCTAGATGAAGCAGTAATAATTGTCTTTTATCCAGCAATGCAGAGTGCAATGCTAGCACCAAACAGCACCTGAGATAATAGAGTTGCAACTGCTACAGCTCCAGAACAGCCTTGACAGCATTTCAGCTGGAATCTCCTGTAACAAAAGCTGCATGAATAAACTAGGAAAGTCTGGAGAACAGAACTAACATAAGAAGAAGGCATCTGGAAGTGGTCAAAAGTAAATAATTTTTAACTATGTTGATGTTAACTGGTCTACAGTTACCTGTGCTATCCAGGCATCAACGTTCTGTTTCATTCCCATCTGCATTTTGACTTCAAAAATTTGATGTCCAAACACATTTGTTTTCCCGTTCACATCAACACAGCATCCACAGCCCCTGCTTCACCCCAAAGCAAGTCTCTTGTCATCTCTCATTCTGACAGTCTTTCCATTAGATCTGCATTCCTCTTCTGTGACCACAAATGCTTAATTCTTGAGGGGTGGGAGGGAGAAACATAATCATGTCTTTCCTCCTAAGTGCACTTAGAAGGGAAGGCTTGCAACTTGACAGTTGCAAACTTTTGTAAGCTTTCAAAATTTTTCCTTATAGCACACAGTCCCTATAATCTGATTGGAGCAGAGTTCAGAATGAAGATTTAGTAACCTGGTCTTCTACACAAAGCCTGAGGACAACACTTGCCAAGTAATGGTCTTAATTAACAACAAAAGTCTGAGGCCAGTGCCTCAAAGATTTTTGACTCCAAGACAGGATGATTCAAACAGGTTCTTTTGTTCTTTTCTCTTGTGAGGAATATCCTCTTATACAATGGATCTACTGTTATATTAGTGTCCCAACATCCTTAAGGAAAGTCACAGACCTGGGTTCAACCAGACAGTTACTACCTACAAACTGGCTTAAATCGGAAACTTGGAAGAGATGTTACACAAAGGAAATTATGATATCACAAGTTCTTTCAAAATCACTATCAGGAAGACACATAAACCTCTCAAAAGTTATTAATGATTAGGCCTGAGAGTTCACTGTAAATACAGAAAAGAGTTATCTACTGACAAATGGAAGATTTACTGAAAGGACAAAAAATAAATGAAAAAAGCATTAATAAAAATGCAACAAAAGAGTGAAAGTATTAAATCTTGCCTTTATAATACCCGGTAGACAAGTGTTTTAACTCTCATCTTTAACATCTCATTAACTTCAATTAATTTGCATTTTATCAGTCCTCTGTTTCCAATGGAAGCAAACCACTTCACTGTGCTTTACTGTTTGAAATAGCCACAGGCTAACAATGAATACATGAAAATATCCTTAACCTCATTAAAACAGCCACAGCTTAAAATGCAGCCCCAATAGCACAAAATTCAGGCACATTATCTTTCCTAAAATTCAATCATACCCTTCCTCCCAAAAGACTAAAAACCCACTGGAGCAAGTAGAACTGGCTTGTTATATGAAGGCATGTTAAAAAAAAAAAAGAAAATCCCAAACACACCAGTTCCTACAGTTCTTGCTGTATTTGTGGCTCCCTGGCCTCCTCAGAAGGGAAAGTAACTGCTGTGTAAGAGGTTTTGCAGACTCCTGCAGACTACAAGGTCTTTTGCAAGCAGACAACTACATTGACTTGATTTTGTGATATTTTCTTCAGCCTAAATCTAAAATCACACAACATTTTTTTTGCAGAATTACAACATACTTACTCTGCCATTACACGTCTGACGTTATTGGCATATAACACTGGATTTTTTCTTTCTTCTTCTGAAGGAATATACACAGGTAGAAACTGCATAGAGAAAACTGAATTATACCAAGAATATTTAACATTTTAAACAATCTCTTACAGCACTATGGTGAAAATTGTATACAGTTTGTTTTCACTCACAAAATTACATTAAGATTACAAAAAATATTAAAAATTAAACTTTTAAATGCTTAAGTCATACTTCTAGATATTCATACAACATTGACTCTGCTCATTTCTTACCTCACGGAACCCATGCAGAGTTTTACCTTCATTTCCATAGTGGGACTCAGAATTTTTAAAATAACTTACAAGTATGAGCACTTTCTTGCATAAACTTCACTTACCTCCTGTATTGTTCAGCTCTTTCCAGGTAACCAAAAAAAAAGCACACACTAAAGGAATATTGTTCTACAGCTTAAAAATTAAGAATTCAAATTTTAAGGATATCAGGTATTTACTGTTCCCCCTGCACATTTTGAAACGTGCCTAATGTACACATGACAAGTGTTTTTATTTTCCGCTGTTGCATGTTTTGAAAATTTTTTCCCTTCAAACTGGACAACAGTCATTAACTCTCCATTGAAAGAAAAAAATCTAAATGAGTGCAGATGACCAGAGAATCACAGAACAGTTGATGTTGGAAAGTGGAAAATTAAACAAGAACTGCTGGAGACCTGCAACCAGGAAGGGCAGCTTTCAGAATGGCATGGCCTACACTAAAATATCTTCCAATGTTTTAAGATGCTTTTAAGTGTCCATTGAAAAATTACATAAGCCTCAAGATCATGGCCAGTCTCACCAATAAAAACCTTGAAAACATCTTGTTCTGTCAAGGAACTAACTTCTCAGATGGGAGGAACAAGAGGGGATCACTCTGATCACCACTCCTACTCAGTTCCAGTCACACAACTCTCTTTGTAGCACAGCACAGTGAGAATTTTTGCAGTAGGTGAGCAAAATGCTCACAATCCTGTGTACAGCCTCTGAATTAGAAAAAGAAGTTTAATTGTAGTACATATAATTACCTTTGGGTAGTGAAAATGGGAATTATGACCTAGAAATTTCACACTGGTCTTTAAAGTAGAGACTAATAACTGGAGAAGCTATATGAAGTTTATAATTTCAGCAAATACTTCTCAATAACCATGAAGCTAGCTGTGTTTTTAAAATTATATAACAGTATGATCAACAGTACCCAAACACTGTCACTGGACATTCATCCGTTTCCCGTAAGGGACAAATCTTGAATTTATTTTGAGTTTTGCTGGAGTTTTCCCCTATATGTACCACTGCAGATGAAAACATATGCCTCTTGTCTTCTAGGTTTACATTACAAGCAGGTACACCATCCTCATATAATACACAAAACCACAAAGACTGTGAAGTTAACAGAGATGGAAAGACTGTTCCTTCAACTTCCAAACCTCATTCCATTTATTTGAGCTGCAAACAGCTATCAAGTAAGTTTGTCCAAACACAGGAAAAGTTTGAATATGAGGTGATTTCAGAGGTGTTTTACATGTCTGTGCCTAACTCAACATAAATAGCAGAATCATTTCAACATCACTAACAAAACTAAGAGAAGAACTCTCAGCTGCTGCAGACTGTCGTGGATGTATGAACACTGAAGCTGACAGGTCAGTAAAACAAACTACATGTGCAGATGATCATATATTCTTTCTTCATAACATTGCCAGCATTCCAGTTCTAAGCACTGGATAGGTGGATGGGCCAATATTTACAAAAATCTATTATAAAACATGGATGCTTGCTTCAATACTCATACTGGATGACACACTCAATATGCCAGAACAAGCATTATATGCAGAGAAGCCTGGACTAGCTAATTCTGGATGCTGATTGCTGGCTGTTAAATCTTACCAGCTATCATTTAATCAGAAACACACTGAAGTTGTGTTGCTTCTAGCGTGTCCTCCTGAGTTATTGGATCATCAGCACTAACTGTGGCATCCAGGCTGGTAGGCATTTGCCAGTATCTTTGTGCTGATGGAACAGAGCAGGAATATCAACCAACAAGCTTCAGAGACCAGGGGAAAAATATGACTTTGAGCACAAACCAACTGATTTTTCCTATATGTTACCAGTCCTCACTGTACTTCCTTACAAAAAAGATTCAACAAGTAGCTCTCAAGTACTCTGACTCATACTTGAGAGCAACATTGCAAACAGGGAAGCTCCTCTATCCTCTGCCACCCCCTACTTTAGTATGGAGTATTTCAAAAAGTCACTAATTAGTTTGCTTTTATTTTCCCCAAGAACTACCAAAGATCATAGCATATTATGCAAGATCTGTAAGAGCAACAGAAACTCAACATCTGCTAGCAGCTGGTGCTTCAAAAATCAAGAAAGCTCAGCAATGTTCACTCCTCTGTGAAAGAGCCCATTTTTCTTGCCTAGGGCAGAAAACCACATTCCTGAGAAAGGGTAAAAATCCTGCCAACCAGTTGGTTTAGTCCTGTGTGAGGCAGTCACTCCCTGGCCCTTCTGCAAAACACAGGCCACTATTCTAGAAATCACATTTGGTTTTTATCTAACTAAATTGATAACAAAAACCATAAATTTCTACAACACATACAACTATTGAGTGGCTGGTACTTTGCATATTCATCAATTTTGAGAATAATTGATTGCCAAAATAAGCAAACACAGAGCAACGACAAGTACAGTGATTAGCATGCAATATATGTTACTATTGTAACACTGTGTATGTAAACATGCAATAGCTCTTCCTACTGATTTACTCTGCCATCAGTTCCATCTGTCAGAGCAAAATAGCTGCTGCATTATTCAAAAAGCAAAAGAATTGCAGAACATCTGTCAAGTATCCTTTATGACACTCTTCAAATACTGTAATTGTCCACAAAAATGTAATTACTGTGTAAAATGCAAAAGGACAACAAGGTGAAAGGAAAGGCTGTAATTGTTTCCATGTTTTCACTACAATAGTCTTCAGCCTTAAAATTACAGTATTTTCCTCAAAACAAAGTTAAGAATATAAATTTTCTTTGTGTTTTCCAATTCTGCATACTGAACAGTGCAGCCTAATAAAAAAATTAGCCAGACATTTTATAACTTATGTGGCCTGTAAGAAACCACCTACAATTTTTCCCTACAAGACAGTCCTTAGTTTGTACATCAGCATTCGCACACTTGAATGTCCAACATACAAAGTTGGTACACTACTTGAAACAGCAATCAGGCCATTAGAAGACAAGAAATTTGTTCACAACAGACTCTTTAAACTGAGTCAGAAATTTATCTACTCAATTCAAATCAGCAAAAAACAATGAAGTCTTATGCCAACTGGAAAAATGTATTTTGCAATTCCATTTTTAGACTATATTTTCAGATACAGAAGCCATTTTTCCAAAATACAAGTGATATCTTAACCTGTTTTTACAGACATACATACAAGATTTGAATGCAAAGTTTCATTGCAGAATTAAGTACAACATTATGTATTCTGCAACTGCTTAGAATACACTGGAGTTTTCTTTACTGACCTCGATTTCCACGGAATTGTGAAATTGACATAGTGTGAGCCACAGAATTTCAAATCTAAAAGGGGAAAAAGATAGAGAAGGATGGAGGAAAAAAAAAAAGTAGTGAAACAGTAATACATTATGCTCCGAAGTCTTCATCCTAATTGTAGGTATGATCCTATTTAGATAAAAATTAAGAGAAAAGGCCTTTGAAAGCACTTCTACATATTACATTCTGTAAGGTGGAACAAAAGCAGTTTACACTGAATTGGCACCTTAAAAAATATTCAAAAACAGGAAGACAAACAGTGAAAGGTAATATATGCATAACATGTTAAAGGAAGAATAAGTCTGTTTCAGAAAAATGCTGCATTCAGCACAGAGAGTTGGCAAGATTAATTATGTAACCACTGAGATTTTATCATTACCTCCATTTGGAATCAAAGTTCATTATACTTCCAAAGCCTGTTAATGAAACACAGTACGTGTGTTTTAATAGCCTAAGATACAAGATAACTGGAATCAACTTGACCTTAGAAAGCATTAAGATTCAAATCCAGGAAAGGATTTAGTAAACCTAAATTAAGGAGCAGTGTCAAGTAGCCACATTCTCATACAGTGTCTAGGTAGTTATGGCAGTCAATCATTGTGATGGCTGGTCAAAATCCTCTTACACAGACAAAGTGCAGTTGCTAGAAGCAAAACCCTACTCATTTTGTTATACTCCCACGCAGGGCTGCAAAACATTTTCCCCTCTTCCTTCTCATTGAGCTTCCGGCACATTAAAGCAGAGAAAAGAATCAGGAACAACAATGGAGCCTGTGATTTGAAGTTTATGTCCCTGACAGAAAGACAAAAGTCTGGGCTTTAGGTCCTTGTTCAAGAGCATCAAAATCCCCAGTAAGTTACAAGTAAACTTTTGTCCTTGCCCTCTCTGTAATCCTCAAAGTTTAAATCCTGAATTTAAATAAAAGTTTAAAACTGATAGAACCTGTATCTAACCGAACTATGGTCATTCTTTGTTTTCAAGGCAGACTCAGTTGATCCACTCTGAATACTGTCAAAGTAGTAAAACCATTACTTTCCATGAGTGAAAGAAAGTGTTAAAGTTTGCATGTGGCAAGTTTTCAATCTATCTGACAGGTTACAGCACCTTTAAACAAACAGAATACTCCTAGATACAGAAACATTTCCAGATTGTTTTGGTTAACATTAAAACAGAAAAGACATATCTACTGAGAGAAGGAAGCCTGTTATCAGTCTTAATAGTATTTTCTGCTAAGACATCACAAATACATTTTAGGTCACCCAGGAGAATTAATCCTAATTAAGCCAAACTGTAATTTAAACTGACCCAGTCAATTTGTATAACATCACATGCTGCTGCAGATTATGATTCAGCTTTAATTTAATTTAACTTTATTAGCAGAGGCCAACACTTCAGAATAAGGGTTTTAGAGACATTATAGTGATCTGAGGCAATAACTTCTTCCTTCTTCCTCTGTGTTCTTGAGTCCTCAGGATACTAAGGGGGAAGTAAGCTACTCACCTTTCTCCTCTATGGCTGAGTTACTTTTTTACATGAATTGCAGTGCAAATTCAAGGGAAGAGGTAGGAGCTCTCGAGAACAGAAATCCCTTCCTGCAGCAAATGCTGCAGTGTCTATTTAGGTTATACACAACCATGAACCCATCTGCTTCCAAAGTGACAAATTAATTGTAAGCTGAACCTTTGGAAGTAGTCAATGATCTCCTCAAGTCTCCAAATCATGTCCTCAATTAGACCTGGTTCCTAAGTGCAAAACTTAATTGACAAAATTCTAAATTACCTGAATCTTGGCTAATCTCCATGGTTTCCTCATTACTACTAAACTATAGTATCTCACGTGGGACGTTCACAACAATACAAAGCATTAACCACAGAAGCAAACTCTCCTTTACTTAGGGTTCAAAATTTGTTGCTTTAATCTTCACCTAAATATTTTGGAACTGCTACTCAAATCCCAATGTGAAAATAATGCTTAATTTTTTTAAAAACAATAACTGCTTCATTTAATATTTTATATTACATGAATTTGCTAAAGAACCTCCAGAATAACATTTTGTTTTAAAAAAAGGTTGAAATTATATTCAGACAAGATAGAAACAGTATCTCCAAATTCTTTGAGTGGGTTGACTGTTTTCATGAGAGTAGACCGATTTCAAACAATAGCCCTAGATTTTATACAGTAAGACCAAATCAACTTGCAGGCAATAGAATATGTAGAGCAAATTGTTTTACTTCAGGCACCTGGCTAAAAAAAAAACAAATTGAAGTAATCTACAATTCTTTCTGCAAACCAACAGAATCATACCTGCAGAAGTACACTGTTTATATCTGGATTCCTCTTAATGACTATTAGTATAATTACAGAATAACAGATGAAAGATAAATTAATCCCAAAGAATAATCAAATAACCAGCAACTGGTTGACTCCATATGCCTGTAACTCATATAAATAAAAACTAATTGAGGAAAGCAATTATAAAAGCAATAAAACATAAAGCACTTACGCTCCTGGCCCTTGCCATGTCCATGTGATTGTGTCCTAAGAAAAGAAGAGTGACATTTGCAATTAATTATTGTGCTTTCAACTTTTTACATTGCACGCAGCATAACTGACAATATATGACTAAGAAGTTTTGTGGAAACTTCTATGTTCTCTTTGCAAAAGTTCTTAACCCTGTTAGGAATCAGGCCATCTTTTTTTACAGCTATATGGCCAAAATGAACACCAGGAGAGGACAAATAACAGTAAAAGAAGTGAACAAGATGCAAATAGCAAAAGGGAACGGAGACCTGTAAAGGAATATGTAACAGATATGACAGTAAGAATCATCCCATTTTTAATTAATTCTAAGAAACAGCACAGGGAGATGTGATCTTAGTGCACAAGAAGGAACTTAAAAACCTGGAAATTAATTCTGTTCTAAATGGGAAAAAGAGTTGAAGTCCTAAGTGCAAAGACAAGAGGACTCATCAAATTCAGGTTTCTGAAAGACCTAATCAGGAAAGTGTTTTTTTCAACCTACTGAACATGTTCTACTTCAGTTCTATGCTACCATCCAAACCCATTCTAGAGATTTCAGGTGATCACATGTGCCATGATCATGAAAAATCAAGTTAAACTCAAGTTTTAATTACCACTTAGAGCAAAAAGCCATGAAAAGTAAAAATAAAAGAAAGCAAACTCATCCATAAAAGGTGATAAACACAATTAATGATAGAATAGCTTGGACAGTGAGGTCAATATGTCATAAAGATCCAATAAAAATTTAAAACTTGACATTTAACAATTATTTTCAATCAAACAAAATATGATAAAGGATGAGCCTATCTGTAGCAATCAATTTATCTGCATTAAAAAATCCCATCTCCATGTAGTGATCTTTTAGAACTATAATGTGGATAGTTTTATTGGTGCACTGTTTCTGGCTATTTTTGATGCCTCTGATAACACGGCAAGTAAACACATTATGGGGTTTGTTTTTTCCCCACAAGGAACTTTCATTACAAACCCTGAGAAACCAGTGTAGATAGCTGATAACTTATCTAGAGACTAGATCTGCCTTATAGAACACCAAGCATTGCACATCTCCAACTCAGCTCTCTAAATTGCAACAGTGCAGAGGGAGATAAAGAAAAATGTCATGTCCACAAAAGTGTCTGGATCACTGAAGAAGCATAGGTATTTTCAGAATCCAGCCTCATGCTGGCTAGCTGGCAATCAAACTCAAGTAAGCCATGTTATCTATCAACAATCCTGCAAGAAATTCCCAATGTGAATGTTATAGTACACAGACATGCTTTTTCTTGTCAAAACTTCAGCATGCATCAGGGATAACAGCCAGAAATGCTATCTAGGGGAAAAACAGGATTCTGATCTGCAAGGGGCAGATCTGTTATAGGAGACTCCTACCAGCATAATCAATATCTTTATGCTAAAAACAACAAGAAGACAAAGGGAACTAGGATTTTCCTTACATAACTAAGTTACCTTTTATATTTATCACAGATACCAGCTTGCTTCTGGAAAACAACATTCTCTTTGACAGCATTCTGAGTACACTTTGAAACTACTGTATCTAAGTAAAGAATACTTTAAACTATGTGGAAGTACATAAAATGCTACAATAGCTTGGTTGGAAGGGACCTTTAAAGGCCATCTATTCCAACTCCCCTGCAATGAGCAGGGACATCTTCGACTGGATTCTGCTGGCCAGAGCTCCATCCAGCCTGACCTCGAATGTTACCCCCTCTGTTATTTCCCCTCAGTGTGGGAGGAAACAGGGAGAAGAGCCATCTTCCACAGAATTTGTATTTGACACAAGAGGATACTGAGAATCATATGCCAACATTCAATAGGAGATTGGCTGTGTTTTTACTGCCTCAGTTAACCTTAATATACCAAAACCTGTACAAGACCTGCTGCTAAATCTCTTTTCAAATAGCATAGTTATTTGTGGAAGACATTTGGACATAAAATTCATTTTTAAATGGCTTTTCAAAATTTAAACAGGTAAATAGTTTATATATTTTCATAATTTCATAAGTAACAGCACTCTGGCAGAAAATTCAAATGAAGAAACAAAGAAAAGTAAAAAATTGTAAAAAGGATTGCACTAGAGAACCTATGGGTGAAGACATTAGAGCATTTATTCTAATTAAAATACAGGTAATAGTTCTCAGGCATCCAATACCTAAAATATTACCAATCTTGACAACCAGTAGCAAATTCTGAATATCGGGTCTAAACAATATTTTAAGCATTAAAATTTCTTTCTGCTCATGTATCAGAGCAACATACTAAAATATTGCTACTAAAAAGCACTGATACAGGACCAGAGATGTCATCTAATACAAACAGTCACAAGCCCCAGGATGACTGTTATTCAGGGAGCAACTCTAACTACAAAAAATATGAAACAGTTCTTCAGAGCAACCAGAACTAGATTTATTTGCTAGAAAAAAACCTGAATTTACTTCTTCACTTGTGCCATGTTTCAGCCCACTGCAGAACAGCAGTGTTTTCCCTAGCTCTTCAATAGACTACAACGAAATAAACATGCCAGAGTGCAGACACCTACTACATTCACCCCAGGCTCTGATCTCAAAACAGCCAGGAGCACTCAAATCTAAGACTGTTATCATCTATGCTGTGGAGCTCAAAGCTCTGAACATAGCTCAGAGCAGGAACTTCAAGCAAAAGACAGAGGGGTGAATGCACACACAATGTGTATCTAAAATTCTATGGCTATGTAAAGATCTTAAGAAGTTCCTTTCTAAACCTAAAATTATAATATGTACCAGTCAAACAAGACAAGAAATAGAAAGCCAGAGACATGTAAAGTTTGCTAAAAATGGTATCTTAGTGTATGAAAACCAATATTCATTCCCTGCTCTGTTTTTACATGTGCTGTGGTTTAATCCCAGCTGGCAACTAAGTACCACGCAGCTGCTTGCTCGCTCACTCCTCCCCTGGGGTGGGCAGAATTGGGAAGAAAAAGTAAGCCCTGCCCTGCAGGCTGAGATAAGAATAGCTCAATAATTGAAACAAAACACTCTAACTCCGTACTATAACCAAAATAAACCTCACCTTCGTGTACCACATGATATTCCTTCTGTCTCTCCTCATTCTAACTCTGATGCAACTCTTCTGCAACCCCCAAGCTAATGCAAAAATAAAGCAGTGATAGCAATTATGGCCCCTGTCATTAATGCTCAGACCTTTGGAAAGTCTCTTAGAATTAGACCATAGGAGGTTAAGTAACTCAGTAAGCCACTGAAAACTAAGTGTTTTACAGCAATTAAAAGTAGTAGGAAAAAGTAAAGTCCCATACACAAACTCATGCCAGCTCACAATGGCTATCTATGTAACTAGTTACAATTTCTTTTATGACATTTTTGCAGTGACATAAAAATTATGAAAATTTTCCTTTACATTTATATTGTTTTATTTCAACATTAAAAGCTCACAAATTTTTGTTAATAAAGCATTAGGAACATTTACTATTGGTTTACAAACATTGCCAATTATGTACTACAGGCAATAATGACATTTCAGCATGCACCTGGATTTTGAAGATATTTACAAAATAACATTTGATAGCTTTATATTGCTACGGGCTTAACATTAACAAAAAGTTACAAGGCATATTAAGTATGACATAAGCCATCAGCGTATTTGCCATTTTAAATGGCAGTGCCATCAAAACTTTAAACTATTTTTAGAAAAGAATCCTTTTTTCCTGAAAATATAACGATTATGTAACGAAAAGTCCCAGGCAGCCAGCTACAATGCACTTGATACTATATAAGCATGTCAGGCTGCTATTCTTGTCACAGCATCTGCAAAGATAATTTTTGGATTTGTTACTGCAAACTATTTGACTGTCATTACACCTTCTCAGCCAAGAGTAAATGGTGGTCTGTGTATATAAACTTTGCTTGTATTCTTTTTTAATCAAGCATATGTTTTATATCAACTTGTAAATGACAGAAAGAACAGTGGATAGAAGTATTTGTAAGCTACTCAGGTACCAAGAAAAAACAAAACCCTTCCTTAGAACAATGGGTTGTTAACAGGCTAGTCAGAATCTTCTGATGTGACTTGCATCAGTAAAAGAGACCAGGTGGTTCTTATTTGACCTCTGACATTCTTCACACCCTCCCTAGCTAGATTCTACTTCAGAAGGGGACAGACTGGACATGAAAATAGCCCCAGTGGGCTCAAAAGGAAACTTCAGATATCGTAAATAAACACCATAATCTGCATTTTACCTGAATATAAATTACATTGTCGGACTAGCCCAAATTAGCTAATTTCTTAGCCAAGGGCCTGGTGCATGTAAAATAGAAAGGATGACACTGTATAAAGGTGCAGAGGTCCTCAACACATTATCCTAAACTATTCAGCCAATAACAGTAATTCAAGACTAGCACTCCCAAGGGCAGGAGATGTAGAAACATCTTTCACAATAAATGATATTAAGAAAACTCTGCAGCACACACTGCAGGAACAGGGAGCACTTAGATCCTGGACAGAAACTGCCATTTGTTTCATCATTTGTAGAGTACTTACTCTGTGTAACCTAAAAGGTTACACAAAGGCCAATGCACTTAGAGAAAAATGTCCTAAATTTCCAATGACACAGCAAGCTGAACTTACCAGTTTGTTTGGGTAACGTAAAACCACCGGCTGCACAGGAACCCCAGGAATAAATGCTCCTAGAAGGCACATATGATACATAATTATAGTGCATTTTGGTAGAGAAGAAATCTACTGCAGCAAGAAAAAAATTACACAGCTAACAGACTGATAGGAAGTAGTTGATGGTGAAAAAATAGGATCTGAAAGTAGCCTCAAAAGTAATAAAAAAAGCAAGCACTGGATAATGACAATGTATATCCTCCATTTCAGTAGGCAGGTAATTAAAATGCTTGCTTACATTATCTAAATTATCCTCTACCACTTTATATATATTGTCATTTACACAAGTCAAAGCTCAGTACCAAATTCAGCTCCATAAATGAATAAAAAGAGATGAGCATGCACAAGATGGTCAATTTATTCCCTGTGGTCGACAATATTTTTGGTGAAGACCTTAGGCTTTCTTATGTAAAACAAGCTTTCTATTTTTATCTGAACAACAACAATTTATAGGAAATTTATCATCTCTGAAATAACTGAATTAATGTCACTTCTATTCTGTAGTTCTGGGAGAACTAATAGTTATAAATTGAACTAGAGCTATATTGAACTAGAGCTATTATTCAGAAGCATTGCTTCACTACATGGGAAAATTACAGTTCTGATAAATGAGCAGCACAAGGTCCATGTCATTTGCTAAGCATTTTCTTGGTTTCTAATACAAAGATTGGGTAAGTATGATAATTATCTTGCTCAAGACTTCTCTTAACATCTCATTCTGTCAAAATGAAATTAAGAGTTTCACTCAAAGTGCGTTATTCTTGACACTTTACTAAGGTCTTCCTAATATTCCAATCAAAATTAAGAGCCCAATAATTGAAGTACACTGTATTCCTAGTACAACATTGGCTTTACAAAGTAACTGTTGAGACATAAAAGGAATAATTGTTTATGGAGTATAAACATATTTGTATGGAGGTAGTCTACATAGAATTCTTAAGAGATTTGGAGGCCAGTGGCATCTTCTCCTCAGTCTCAAAGAACAGTCTAAGCAATTTTTGAAATAATCCAAAGCTGATAAAAGCTGAGTGGCAGATGACAAGCATTACCATTTAAACACAAAGAAAAAACCAAGAAAATGTGCAGTAAGAGCAAGGGAGCGTAGGCCATGTTAGTAGAATGAGGAAAGGCATCCTGATAGAACTAACCTGAATAGAGATCTAAAGTAATGTGATATAAGTGAGGAATTTTGAGGCAAAGGCTTCTAGAAGGCTGGATGGATACAGAAGCAGGTTTCAGTAGGAAAAGTGAGACAGTCAAAAGGCAGACAGCAGCATGTACTAGACCAGAACAGAGGAAGACAGAGTGAGAATGTAAGGATGAAATAAATGGTGCCTGGAATATCTATGGCACAGAGGGAAGGCAGGAAATCAGGGCTTCACATGAAGTCAGGCTAGCTTTCAAAGCATGGTCAGGATTCAGGTGGAGAGAGGACAGCAAAGAGCTACAGAAGTGGATGTTTCCCTAATTGCCATTCATTCATCTAAAAAGGTAAGAGCTGAGAGAAGAGTAAGAGATTCCTTCAGTCAAATGAATCAGTGGAAGGAAACACAGGGCTGACTCACTGCATGATATTCTAAGAGTCATATTTAAATTGCAAGCCAAACAAAATACAAGATGCACAGTAAGACTAGAAACTAGGCAGAAAACCAGGAAGTTAAAAAAACACATTCACAACTTCCTGGCTCACTGAAGCTTCTTCATTGACCATCTCCTTACCTACAAGACAAAGGCAAGTTTACATTAAAGGGTAGTGGTTTATTGCAGTACTGGCATCTCTCTCTACTGGAAATGCAGTTTACAGCTGCAGCAATATTCAGTGCTACACCCTCTACTAATCTGATAAACTAAAAGGGTGATAATATTGAAAAGAGCTTAGAACACAGATGTTGGCGAAAAACTGTAAAAAACAGCAGCCTCTGTAACAATGTTACATGGGAAATATTTTTGTCATCTTCACCAGAATGGAACTCCACAGAACAGTTAGAGAGGGATCAGCCAGATCCAACACAGCAACAAATGCCGGGCAGCCTGAAATAGATACACTAAAAAGCTTAAGGTAGCAGTGAGTATCTAAAGGCTGCATGACAGACCCAAAATAGGAAATGGAGGGGGGCAAGAAAAAACAGAAAAAAGCAGAAAGACACAACCACAAACAAAATCCCAGGAAGAAACATTACTCCTCCAGCTCATATGGATCTCAGAAGCCAAGAAAAAAACCTGAATTATCAAAATTGTTTTGTTCAACGGTAGAATTACAATCTTCCTGTAGCATCAGAAAATTTATATTCCAATTTCACCCTACTGCAAGGTTTTTAACTCAACTTCTGCAGCAGCAAGCAAATTAAAACGCAAGTGGTATTTCAGAAAATGAAGATACAAGGACATTATGTAGAGAACAGAGAAATAAGCATAATACCTACCAGGTTTGAATGTAATTAGACAGGATCGGTTTGTGCAAGTGCCCTCTGGGAATATCATTATCTTGAAGTAAAAAAAAAGTTGACTTTAAAGAACTATTTCAATGTGAGTTTATTTATAAACACATCTTTTCAAAGCTGTTATTAACCGATTACAGCAAAAATGTTCTCAGGGAAAAACAGTTCAGTTAGATAAAAAAAAAGAAAGGTGCTAAAGATGTCAACTAAAGTTCTACCTTAATAGGAAAAATATTTTTGTTTATCTGTGATTTTGCCTCTTTCTTGCCCTCCAATAATAATTCTATTTCTTGGAACACTGAGAGTGACCAGAAACACTTGTTAAGTATGAGTATTTTCACCAAAGATTTTGGTGCTGGCAAAAGTATCATAGTCTCTTTTGTACCAGAGCAAAATTCCTGCTCCCAGACTGCCTGCATATAGGCTAAGAAAAGACAGCTAGTTTCTCTTTGCTATTACTTGGCACGTGCACAGATGTCCAAATGACAGAGACTGAAAATACCTGAACAGAATTCTAAAATAGAGAGCAAAAAATGCTTAAGTTGAACCAATTCAGTTGAAGAGGGTAGACTGTACAGAAACAAATGGCCAAAGCCCCCCCAAAATCCGTATCCTAAGGGAGCAAAGCAATGGACTGGAATTAACCTTATTAGTTTTATTGCCCTCTCTGTCCTAGCTTGCTTTGAAATCTAATGATGAAAGTCATGATGCAAAAGCTATATATCACCTGTCATATTGTTTATAGCTGTTTATAATGTTTTTGCAGACCAGTATGCAGAGGCATACCCACTGTTAGCAGCAAGAATCCCATAAAAAATATACAGTACTCTAATCTCAAAAGAATCACAGGAATGCTTCATATTTACAAAACAATCACATGCTTCTAGGAATCTGAGATCTTAAAAAGTCATCCTTTCCTTTCCATTACTCTCTTTTAAGGCACATAATAAATAGCAACACTTTAGGTGCAGAAAAAAGCCCTGAGCCACTTATTTTATCCGTGTTTTTTTCACGGATAAAATTTTTCATCAAGTGTTTTAATAGCGGTGGTAACTGGAACATCCAAATTTTTGGGCTGTTTTGCCCAGTATATCACATCTCCAACAATGACAGTGCCAAAATCTTGTGAAGGGCAAGAACACACAGCACTTCCCCAGGTATTCTGCTGAGCACATCCTGTTCTCAGAGGACTTCCTCACCTGCTGTGGTCTGTCCATTTAGTACCATTTAACAGCTGTCTACCCATGTACTTACCTGGTTTCCCTTGAAACACAATGTGAGACAGATGAGAATCTTACATTTCATCTTCTAGAAAGAGGGCATGGAGGAAATTTCACACACACCACCCCAAGCCATCTAAAGCCACCCACAATGAAAAAAGTAAACTGCATACCCAAAGCCTGAAAATATCAAATACCATCCCTTACAGAGCAGCAGAATCCAGTACCTGTGGCCATTTACCATCAGACTGGGCACGTCTCTTTATCTCTTCAACCGTTTTCCTGCGAGAATCCTGGTCTGACCGAGATACAAACACTGGTCGGATATATTTGATCAGAGCTGAAGAGGAGGAAAAGCAAAAACAAGGACCAGCCTTTATTTTCCTTTTGTTTGAAAAAGATCCCCCACTCCCTCCATACATCCCCCTCTTCCAATTAGTCCTCTGGACAAAAAATTTTGCCAGAAGAACATAACTACTTTGCTATATTACACTGTAAAATCAAATATTCAGCTTATTTATTGCAGTTTTATTGAAATATTTTCCTAAGTTTCTGTGAGGAAAATAGTTTTCATAATTTTGACATTTTGCACTTTTTCAAATTTTTAATAGAACAAAACATACAACATAGATAGTGTAAAATATGATGGTACAGATTATGCAGTTTTCTGCAACAATGCAGCTGTGGCTGTCTATAGGCCATTTCCTCCTTCCATAAAAATCACAAAATCTATAGCCACTCCCAAGCCAGCAAAGCAGTAGGAATCTCCCTGATACATAGGTGCTTGTAAAAGACATCCTGTCAAATTGTCTTTGTCTTTAGAGCTTTTGTCTTCTATGACAGCACAGCTCCACTAAAGACACACCACCGAAGATACTATAAACACTGATGTTATTTTTTGTGAAGAATCAGTGTCAACAGAAAAGGCATGCTCATTTTCTCAGTTGTCGCTTGTTTGCCTGTTCCTCATACCAGATGAATAAGATCTCAGACATCCTCTTCCTGGCTCAGTGGGAAACCTCTTGTACACAGTCACACACAGAATGAACATGAGCAAAAATCAAAAATCAATCCACAAGATATTCTCCATGCATGTCCATCACAAGGACACAAAGACAACTTTTTTCAAAATAATTAGAAGCCCATACAGCTCTTCTGCAGTGTCCATAAGCATTACAAGAGAAGTACCTTCAAATACAGTGCTTCATGCCTTTATTTAAGCAGGTTGCCTCAAAAAGCCTTTGAATAATTTTTGTATCATGTAATCTTACTTGAAAATTCAAGAGTCACTAAAACATTAGCGATTCTACTTGCTCCAAATACAGTTTTCATTTTTCCAGGCACTGTGAGAGGAGTTCACTGACACTGTAAAATCTGCTTTTGTCAAGGACAGACTTGCTACATTAATGGATCAGCCAGTGCTTAAAGTGTGAAGAAAGAACAGTGGAAGGAATTACAGCCCTGTACTCAGCAAAAGCTGCTGGTTATGGTGTTACCCCACTGGAAGTTTAGCCACCAACTCACCAAAATCCTTCATTTCTGAAGGTTCTGAGAAACCAACCTGTCAAAGATTACAGTAAGTTCCCAAACATTCAGCCAGCCTCTGAAATTCTATTTTTATTGCACAAGTTGCCACAGCTGAGGAGACGGTGTATCAGAAAAGTTACCTTATTCTTGTACTTTTTTCCTACAAGCTTGCTCTTAGACAATATCTACAGAATAATGCTTGCCAGGGTAACAAAGATCATCTTTGGCCAGCTGGGGTTACTGCCAAGGCAAGGTAAAAATAAATAAAAAAGCCCCAAAACAAACTACAAAAAGACTTAACACACAAAGAATAGGGGGGGAAAAAAACCCCACAAACACAGAATAAGCAATAAAAATAACAAGGGAAACCATACTTGGTATTATAATTGTTCTCTTAGGGATGGTACTCTTGAGTTTGCCCCACTGTTGCAAATTACTATTCCATAGCAAAACATTATAAAGCAAAGGAAAGCAAAAGATCCAACAACCCCAGCCTTCACTTGGAAGTTTCTTTTACATTAGGCCCAAATGACAGAATTTAGGTTAGTTCAGGCCAAGGAATGAATAAGATAACTCCAGAACTCCCAGGCTCTTTTCTGAGGACATGCTGCAAGCAGGGTCTTATTTATAACACATGAAATTAAGCAAGCAGACAAAGCAGACAGATTTTTCTTCGGGCAGTGCGACTGAAAACATGGGACTACACTGATGTCATCTGTATCTGAAAACTGTATGGGCAAGATGTGCAAACTTGGAGCTTTACTGTCACAACCTTCCCAAAAAAGAGCTACTGTAATGTTACTAAGCTCCAGAGGAACACAAGGTGAGTTATCTTACAAATGACCAGCACCACCAACAGCAACATACCCCTGTGCAAAAAAAAACAACCCTAAAAAACTTATGGTATGCTGAAAGACAGAGGCAACTGAAAAACTGAAATCTCAGCTTCCTATGGATTTGTCCTGCCTGTTGAATTAGCCTGTTAGGGTGGAAGCTTTACTTCCTCAGACATTGGACTAAAAAGCTAACAGAATTCTTGTTTTAATATTAAACAGCAACTGAAGATCCTGTGAGACACCAGCTACCAGGCTCTTAGTGGATAAGACCAACAATTTAAGTGAACTGGAAACTTTTAGTCATCAGTAGAAAACTGAAAATACACACCAAGGGAAGGTTAACTCTGTAGTCTTTTCTTAACCACTTCTGAAAACAGAGTACAAGGCTACACAGACCTTTACTCTCACCACATATTTTCATGTTCAGTAAACACACAAATCTGAAAATTCAAAGGCTGTACCAAGTCGATCTGTGCAAGAAAGTCAGGAGCAGGGCCAAAAGTCTGTAAAGAGAACCTGAGAAACATACCAAATAAGCAGCCAAGATGAGACTGTGGTCAGAAGTTGAAACACAGGGAGACTACCTAAGGACTAGGGCAAAGTCAGGCCAGAAGTGAAAGCATAAAATGCCCCAGACAGCTGACATACGGAGCAACTAAAGGAAACAAGCAGACCTTTGCACCATGTTCAATAAACAGAACATAATCATATCCTTCTCTGCCCAGCAATTTAACTGTCCAGGACTGGCTGTACTCATGAAGACCACAGCTCAAGTGTTCAAATTCTGAAAAATGTGCTTGTCTAGCTCCTCTTACTCCATTAAAATCACCCTTGAATCATCAAATCTAGTGGGCAATGACAGACAATCCATCAATTCACAAAACTGATCTTGTGAGTGTCATTATTCCAGCCTTTTCTCTAGTAGTGTCAGTCCTATTTGATCCAGTCACTCTCATTCCCAATTTCAGATCATACAATGAGTCCTGAGCAAAGTTGACATAATATATTCTACCTTCTTAGGCAGGTGCCCGCAATTTAAATAATGCTGCCAGTAAATCATTAAAACATTTGCCTCTCAGGGCAGACAGAATGGCACAGATACTCTAACCAACTGAAAGTTTCTCAAACAGCCTTTTGAAAGAGAGCCTGCAAAAACTCAGTGCTGCTTTAAATATTAGCAGGGTGGCAGCTCTAGCTGATTTCAGAATCGTAACTCTCATGCAATCAATTTCAGCACCAGCTCAAGGCATAAGCAAAATCCATTTTTTTCCCTGATAAGCTGAACATATACAGTTGGTGTCTTTAAACTTCTTAGGACAATAGCAGGGAAAAATTTATTTCCCCTCTCTCTTCTCAGGCAAGTATGTGTGAGGAAACCTTGTTTCAATTCGAGACAAAAAGTACTGTATAACACACAACAGCAGAAAGTATTGTAGCAAACCATTTATATTGGCAACATCATCACTGGTTGTACAAGGCACCAGAGAACACAAAAAAATCTATGGAACAACACGGCACTACATACAATTCTTCTAAAATGTATCCATACACACATTTTTGAGTGGGCAGTTACATTTTCACCACTGTAGAATCAGCAACAAAGAAAGTGACAGCTGCAAAAGTAGAGAATGATGAATTTGAGGCTTTCACTTGGCCTCTCTCCCAAACAACACAAAACCCCATCCCTACATTCCCCTGCCACTCTAAGGGAATCCTACAGAGGCAGCACTACTGGCTCTGCCTGCCTTTAACAACGGGGTAAGTTGTACAAGTATCCTGCAGTGGAGTATCCATTTACAGTATTTACTCCACAGCTTTTTTCTAGTATGGGAAAAATACAATAATTTTCCTAACAGCAGTTGCTATGTGGTGCATTCTATATTTAGGGGTACAAAACCCATGAAAGATAAAGGTTGAAAAGCGCTATCTTGGGCTTTGTTATCAACAGCTGCCTTACTCAAATGTACACGCTCACAATGTTCTGAACTCACAACTTTTCTAACGAAGCAACGTCTAATATGAAAACTCTCTCTTCTGTAGAGAAACGAAAAAAATAATCTGCAAGAGGCTCAAAAGTCTTCTGAAAGCTATCGGGGAAGAAAACCATTAAGATTCTAGATTATAATTACTTCCCGTGTATATGAACACAGAGACCTTAAAAAAATGGAAAAACTCAAAAACACACACCCCCAAATACAATACCACAAAGTTATATCAATGCACAAAACTTAATTCAATCAAAAGTAGGATCTCTTGCACTTGGAATTACATTGTTCTTACAGAAGAAGTGTTATTATAGTCACGATACTCTATAAGAGATTTGTAAAAGTGGTGGTAGTATCTTATTATTTATACACACTTATATAAATACATATACTTATTTGACTCAAGTCTGAATCAACCACTGAAGATAAATGTATGTCAAGAATAACTTCTTCAGGCTTGACTAAATTCTTAGCAGATGGGCCACCTGACTGAAGGCATGCCAAGTATTCATGGGATAGAGGCAGTATTAATGGGAAAGTTCTCCTCCCTACTTCCAAAGGGAAAGGCAGGAAACCATGAAGTCTTACAGGACAAGGAAAGGTCAGCTGTGGGAAGTAAATAATTGGTGTCCTCTTTAGCTTTAACAGAAGTAAATTCTGTGGTATTTGGGCTGGTCTTTCAAAATGTGATCTTTAAGGACTTCTTGAAGAACAGAGACTTTTTATCTCAGAGATGCTGTTTGCTCTCACACCTGCAATACCTGCATGAGGACATGGTCTTACCTTTCAGCTTTCTACTGCCAATCTAAAAAGTATTTAAGGCAGGCAGCAGTGTTGGTTTGAACATTTCCTGTATACTGCAGTTTATAACTTCAATAAATGACATTAACTAGTGATGGTGGTTTAAGCACTCCAGCAGCAGATTAAATGAGAGGTAATTTTTTACAGAATTTTTCAGGACTCCAAGCCAAATGATAAACACATATCTATAATACACAGGTGACAACATAATTATTTTAGGTCTCTCTGGGAGAGCTTCTGTGAGCCTGAAATCTTGCAGGGCTATCTAGGTGCCCACAGTCTGAAGGAAACATTGAATTTTGAACAGAGGGTTTTAAAGGAGATGATGAAATGGATAAACTTGGCAACAACTTCAAGACACACTTCAGCAATGGGGAGCTCAAGCATGTACTCAAGGCAGGCTACAACACCAACACAGTACAGGATGTTGGCACTCATCCTGGTGACCTCAGAGTTTAGGTCCCTGATTTACAGTGTATATAAGAGAAGAAATCTAATGCCTTCACCTTAGAGCAGGTTTTTCCATAAGGAGTTTAAGGAGTGTTTTAGTAAATCTCAGAAGTGTTTAAATGCAAGTTTCTCACAGAAGAACTACAGGCCTACCACAGTTCTTCTCTTCCTTGTGTGCTTTGGAAGGGGTGGGGGAGGCACTTGGGCTGCAAGACTAAAGGATTAGGTAGCACAACAGAGCTGGTGGCTAATTTGGCACTTTTTAAGTTTTGAGATGAAGATATACCCAGCTACCCAAGCATAAATACTTTCTGCTGAATAACTTATTCTCATCCTTTAGTCATGATGCTTGAGAAAGGCCTATAATACACTTTCAAAAAATGAGCTTGAACAAAAATTCCTGAGTTTACCAGATGTGGAAAAAGTCACCTACAACAGAATTGATAGTTTTATAGCCCTGTATGATCCTCCCTTTCTCTGTAGGTCTGCTGTGTTCTGCCAAACACAAATTATCTCCTTCCCCCTTATAAACTTAAGGTAACATATCATCCTGCACATTTCACAGGTACCAATATCCTCTCCTTTTCAGGGACTGGTGTTAGAGATGTTGAGAAGTTCCCTAAAGTTTAAATTAACTTTTCACTTATATTTAGTTTCTAAAAGTTCAGACCACTGAAAACGTTCAAATCATAAAAGTGGTCCAAAGTCCCCATCAATTCATATTCTGATAAATCCCTTTTACTTTTTACTGAAGCATTTCTGCAGGACTAATCATTTCAGCAATGAAAAACCACTTTTATCCAGGGTGCTTCAACAGCCAAAAATAAGACAATGAAGTGTTAACTATACAGAATTTATGCACAAACCTTGTCCTGACTTGAAGCAGGATTCAGTAGACAAAACAGGAAAGTGCAAGGATCTGTACTGATAAATTGATCTGACTTCTTCAGACCATGTAAGGTATAACAGACTCCTAGAAGTCATTTACCCCACTGTAAGACTTAAGTGGTTCAGCAAAGTTCACATCTCCAATCTACCAAAACCCCGGAAATTCATTGTGTAGAAACATACATCTTCCTTCAGCATCATGACATATTCCATCTGTTTGGCACTCTCTACTTCCCAGATACTGGGCTTTTTTTTTAATGATCATTGAAATACTGTTTATATTTGGGCAAGCAGCTCCTCCCCAGAGTTTGTTAACCCCATATGTATGTGTGCCAAACGCACAATTTT
>VZTB01006378.1:600385-610803 GCA_013397245.1 Thryothorus ludovicianus
ATTTTCTTCACTACTGACCACTGACTGAAGAGTTCATAACTCTTCTCCCAGAACCAAAGAGTATTTTTAAATCTGGTTTTCTTTGTTTTCCTAAATAGGATGAAGATAAGACTTAAGTCTGCTTCTGAAATTGGACTTTGCAAACCAGGAGAGCTGCCTTCAAATCAGAAAGCAATCAAACCCTCATACACAAACACAGTTGTGGAGTACTTCCAATTCCATAAAGAACAGGCTTTTAATCATCTGGACTTTCAAGTGGATCAGAAGCTTAATATTCCATGACTGGCAAACTAAGGGTACAATAATACAGGCAGCTGTTCCAGAAAACTATTAAAATACTTGCAGAACCAATCTTGGTAACCATTTAGCAATCAGATTGTTTTGTGCCTACTAAAGCACCTGATCCCTCTGGTATACAATGTATAATGTCTCAATAAACACTGTCATTACATCAAAAATCCAATTTATTTATATCATTGAATATATTGGATGAGGATGTACTCTTCACCCAAAGTCCTCATACTTGGAAATTATCTTTAAATTTCCTCTTCCACTTCATTTTTTACATGTTTAAGTCTGATCAGATAGTTAAATGAATGTACTTTATTCAAAGCCTACCAGAAGATTTCAGAACAAACATTAATGAGACTCAAGAGATAACAAAGTTAGGATTATCAGTGACTGGCTCCAAAACCTTACTGAAGATTGTATACCTATCTTGCGAGACCTACAAAACTGAAGAACAGACAATTCTGACCTCTCTGGGATAAATTCTGGATGAATGTCTAGAGTGTTGACAATTCACCAGGCAATCCAATAAAAACATGAACACATTATCACATAAGTGAGAAATATCAGTGGTCCAATAACATGAAATGTATTTTTTTGTGTGTGCATGTAGAGAGGTGTGAATACCATTGGGATTAAAATAGTAGATCAAAGGAGAGGATAGTCAGCTCTACCTGCTTCACAGAAAACTTCTCTCAAAGCAGTGAAAGAGACAGATAAATAAATCATAGTTTTATTGGAAAGTTCTCACTAAGTTTTTAAGCCAAACTAATCAATACAGTGATTACTACCTCTCTGTTAAGGTCTATTTACTTATATAACACAAACTGCTGTAACTAATGTTGCTCATATAAAAGTCCACTCCTAAAAACAAAAACAGTTTCTGAATTCTCAATCCCAGTTAGGGCCTTTGGTATGCCTCACATCTGCGGCATTTTTGTGAACCCTTCGCAAGTAACTACATAACTTTTGTGGATGCACAGCATAAAGCAAGTGCAGCTATACAAGACAAAACATTCATTTATTTGTCTGCACCATATTATATTCCATCAAATCACTACATGTTCTCTTTTTCTCTAACTGGTTTTACTCACAAACAAACTAAATGAAGTGAGTAATTTTTAAAATGTATTGTAGGAAGTCCAGACTTTCAACGGAATCCTGTAAAAGTCACCTCAAAATTAAATTAGATATTTAGAAAATAGTTTGATGTACTTGATACACATTATTTGTGTTACATTCAGGGCAACTTCAATCTCCATATCCCTATAGCTTCTCCTGGTTCCCAGTGAATCTACTTCATGGGATAGTTAAGTAGCCATCCTAGCATTGTCAAATGCCATTCTGCCATTTCATCACAAGGCAGTAGCACAACATGGACTGGAGTTAGCGCATTTAATGTGGACAGACAGACCACCTTCAAGACAAAGGGAGCTCCACACAGACTACTTTTATTTTGCTGAGCCAACAATTTTTAAACAGTCTATTGATTCACCTGAGAAAGAAGAGAAATCAGCCTCTGCTTCTATGTCTGGACTGCTCCTAAAGCCAAGTTGGCCTGGATGCACCTATGCTGTACAGGACTGCCAACATCCTGTCTCACAACAGTATCTTCTTTCAGTACTGAACAAGGGAGTTCAATTTCTTTTTGTTTTCACACTATGCTTGTTTGCATACACTTGTTTTCAGAAACACATGCCTGCCTGTACCCTTTTTCTTTTTGTTCAAAGTATCTATTCATTTTTACATAGATTTTTTTTTTTACAAAATAAATTTTTACCAAAAATTTCTAAACGCCATTAGTAAGATATTCAGCAAAATTAAGATACATCCACAGATCTGGCCTGAATTTTACCTGATAAAGGCAGACCCTTATGCGACAAGATTCCTTAAATGAAACTTCCATGTCTAACTACTCACCCTTTGTGGCTATGTCTCAGCTTCTGGTTTTGAATGTGACCCTAAAAACACATTGACTAATTACATTTTAGAAGGATGTCAGCACCAACAGCCTGATTCCACTTAGCTACAAAGGAACTCAAAGGTTTTGTTTAGACTTTTAAATTTAAGAGTCCTACCCATGGCCAAAGTAAAATCTGTCACTTTTACATTACCCATAAAAATCTACACAGGGATATGAGACACAGGGATATTCTTTGAACTTTGCTGGTTGCTAGACACAAGATGGTGGATTTCTCCAAAATGCTTCCACACAGACTTTGATTAGAATTCTACAAGCCCAAAAGCTTACACCATTTTTTTGCCAGTCACAACTGCACCAAAAATCACAGGTGTCTCTCAAACATTTGTGAGAACTTACACGCATAATTCCAAAGACACTATTCAAGCACTACTGACTCAGGCATCTGCTTTTCTCATGACTAAATGCAAGTGCACGACAATCTGCTCTTGTGCTCATCTCTCACACTCTGCCTGGCACAAACTTATTGATGTGTGAAGGATTAGCAGCACTCCCTCAAGGCAGGGTTGCACTCAGAGCAGACCACATTCCTAAAACATTTCAGGGAGGGCAACCCAACTTGCACCAAGTCTTAGTAGACTTTCTCTCTAACACAGTTTTTGCTCCCACAGCCCCATTCTAATTTGTTTTTCCATCTGGCAGGTCTTAAAATATTACAATTTCACTGCAAATCAAACCATGAGCTGTGTAGGATTGCTTTGACTTCATACAGGGATTCAACTTTGGAGAAAGTGGAAAAAGAACATTCCCCTTCCCCTCCTGCTCCAATTTTTTCTATTGACATTCAGAGCAGACCAGTAAAAACAACCCAAAATTCTCACCATATATTATAGAAAAATTTCCTTTCTGTTTCAGTCCTTCTCATACATAACCAGCAAACTTCCTAAGAAATCTTTTTTAATTGTTCTTGAAAAATGAAGTCTTTACCAACTTACTTCCCCAAACAGGAATATCTTTGCTTTCTGCTTTCATCACAATGGAGGCGAAGGTCATAGTTACTGGAATGGCATCAAAGTAGGAAGAATGGGGAGCCACTGTTAATATTGCTGCTTCTGCTGGCAATGCCCGTCTGCCTTTTACATTTATCCAGTGAAATCCACCAGCAAGCCACATCATTCGCATTATTGCTTTCAGCAAAACATCCACTACCCTGTAAAAAGTTGGGAAAACAGTTATGTTGCCACAGGAGCATTAAAATAATCAAATGAAAAATTACATGCATGACAAAAGTTCAGATAGCTTAAAACATAGCTGGAACACTGCCCACAGTTTCTTTCTCAGCTGATTTAAAAAAAATCACTCTCAAGGTAAGATGCTGTTCAACTTCATTTTATACCTGAACACTAATTCATTCTAGTCTCCAAGACTGGCATTTAGTTCATCATAAATTTTAATTCAGACTATGACAGTTAAGCTTCTTCTACATAATGCCTAATAAGGTTTTCTAGTAACATCTAAAAAGCTCTAATAAACTGAGTCCTGAAATACCTATTAGGATATTGCCAGAATGCACTTACCCTGATTCTTGGTGTCCAGCTTACCCAAACAAAACAGGAAACAAATGCAGGGCAGAGATTCTCAAATACAGGAAAGCCTACAGGATACATACAGGAGCTCTGGAAGTATTTTACTTTCTTCCCTTTCCCTACCTTATCCTAAAGTGATTTAGATTTTTGTTTTTGTGAGGGTTTTTTCTTTTGTGTGTGGGGAAGGATATTTTTTTTTGTGGACTTTTGTTTGTCTTTTTCAACTGTCTGACAGTCATGGAAAGAGAAACTTTGAACAGAGTATTAAAATTGAACATCACAAATGTAACACTTGCAGGGATTGGAGGCTGGAGAGCAGGGTAACACTGAAAACCGGAATAAATGGGCAAGGGAGAATTTAAAAAGATTCAAAATAACTATATGCAAGACTGAAGACAGCAAATTATTTCTTATTGTATTGACATCACTCCAAATGAAATGTAAAGTGAGATGCCTCTGTGGTTCTCAACCTCCTTCCCTACTTGTGCAAATACAATCAGCTTCTTTACTGCTAAGTTTAGAAGTTTGAAGTTTTCTATAGAAGAGGTGAAACACCCCTCCTTTCCTGCTCCCCAAATAGCAGTTTTCATGGATGAGAGGACACTGTCTTACATTCCATCTTAATCAGCATTGCAATATCAAAGCAACCACAGACTTTTAACAAGCACCAAAGCAGGGGGCAAGCCCTCAGGGAATCAACACAAGTTTGTCAGGGTAGAAGACAATGGGGTGAAGCAGTTTTAAACAACAATTTAGAATATGAAATCCAGGCACATTCCATAAAGTCAACCTTTATAATCAGGTGTTGACATTACAGGAAACAGTGCAAGTGAACACGTCACAACAAAGCTTCACACTACATCCTCAATAAAGATAAGTAGCCAGAGATTACCAGAGTAATTATTGGATCATCTGGCAAATCAAAGAGTTGAGGCATTTCTAGTCACCCACCTGAGGAAAGTGTCTCATGATTTTTATATTTTTCTTTTGAAGAGAAAAGTAGACCTCTGAGACAGGTAAAAGTATTTCCCATCTCATCTATTTCAAACTGCTGAACTATGTAATGATTCTCTTAGCATTTCATCACATCAGTGACTCACTTTCGCCACCAGGAGAGGGGCTTTTCCAGCTCTTGCTCGTCAGATCCCATTGAAGCAATGAACGCAAAAGGCCAGGCCAGCAACATCATAAAAGCAGCAAAAAAGAGTCGGATAGGAAACAGAGTCAAGGTCATGAAGGCAATCTGCAAAATGAAAATAATAATTTAAAAAAATGCATTATTCCAACACAATTTCAGACTGAAAAGTCAGTGATTCCTAGAAACCGATACCACTTCTTAAAAATGGATTCTAATGGTAGAAACAGCAGAATACCATTCATTTCCAGATATGCCAAGTAAGGTTAAAAAAAAAGCACACTTTTCAATATCACAATAGCTGGGTAAGGATGAGTAACAAGGCATAAGGTGCTGTCTCATGTTATGCTTAATCTGATGCATCTCCAGGCTGCTGTGGAAAGATTAATTCATATTCTTCTCTTCCCTGATGCAGATCTAGTCATCATGCAGCTCACTTTCCACTTCCTCTCACTTCTCAAAACAGCTCCAACCAACAACCAACTCACTCTGTAGGTGCACAAATTTCTAAATCTAGGGTAGGTGTAGGGAACACGCAGCAGGAGAAAAGCCCAAGATATCACTTTCAAGCCCTAAGCTATCAGGCCACTGCAGTTGGACTTCACAGTGATGGTTCAGAGCAGCACCATCACAATCTCACTCTCCAGAAAAGAATTCCAGTCCCTATGGAGACTCTGCTTTAGTCTGCAGGACTGACAGAAAAAGGAACATTTTTTTTTGTTTTCTCTTAGATAGGCTAGTTCCCCAGATGAACCAGTAAAACTTCACAATGGTCAGGTAAGCACCAAAGTTACATCAACTCACACAACTCTGCATCCACAGACAAGACCACCACATCTGGCAGCAGAGAAACATTCTGGAGATGACAGCAGCTGCCTTCTAAATTTCTAAAATGAGAAGGATTAGTCATCAAGAAATAAGTAAAACAAAATGCAGGTGAGGACAGAGACCTTTGGGATTTACACCTCCTTCCTCCCTCCCTCTTCTCCAAGTCTCCTCCTACTCCAGGGCAAAGCTGAATGGCAGGGGACTGATAGAGAGATATTCCATCTCTTGACTCTGCACCAGTTCTTTGTACCAAAGATCATTTTAGAATGAAAGCAGAAGCTGCATCCATAATGTCATAAAAGATGGCAAAAACGTGCAGAAAAGGCCTCTTGGTCTCCCAGAGACAGTGGGGATGGTAAGGGTCAGCAAGAAGCAAATGCACCAAATGTACAGGGTCAGCTGTGACACGAGCCTCTTTTTAGCAGTACCTGTTCACACAAAAAAACTGGCAGGAGAGAAAAGTGTGTCTGCCTCCTGAAGAAAGTTAGGAATCAATAAAGGTGCTGTTAACATTTGAAAAGTAGTTCAGTCTATATCTACATTCAGACATCTTCCTAGGTAAGAAAGCTTCTATCTGTAAAACCTATGTACAGCAACAGTGTCAGTGTCAGACAGAAAAAAAGAAAAGATCCTGCCCCCACTGGCCACTGCCAGAGACCAGAATGCAGGAGACATACACTCTGGCTCTGACTTTATGTGGACACTATTTTGGTGATCACATTCCTACATATTTGGGATGTTCATAGAGACATGTCTTCCATTAAAATTATGAATTCTGTTTGGCAAAGAGTAATATGTAAACACCTGTGTTTTGAGATACATTTAAAAACCCCTAAAGGTCTAGCCAGAGATGTATTTTGAGGGGTTCAGCTCATAACCAAATAAATCTCAAGAGGGGCTTGACTCCAGCTTATTTAACATTTGCTGGCCTACAGCAACAAACTTAAGTTTTTCAGAAGCTGCAGCGTATACTGTGAAAGACCTATGGACAGCTTGTAATGGAAGGCTGCCCTGGGAAACTGATCTCCATTCTTCCATCAAAAGAGCTAAAATCTGATGTAAGGCAAGTCACTTAAACTAAATAGGTATCATATGTTCTCCTTGTTTAGAGAGACAGCATTCAGATTGAAGTATGACCTCACAGTGAAGGTATAAAACATGAACTCGAGTTTCAAGTTCTCCAAAACACCCAGTCCTACATATCTAAGCACTGAGCAAGAGAATCAGAGAGTACCCCTGTTTCTACTTCTCTAGGTCTGTTTCCTATCTTGAAAAACACTATCACAGCTCTCATGCACAGGGAAGCTGAAAAAATGCAACTTGGAAATTATCAATATTGTAAGAAACATCACCAAAAACGGTTTATTCCCAACAAAATTTCCATGACTTGTTACAAAGCAGCAGTCACAATACAGAGAAAGGAAATACTATTTGACATGGTAGAGGTTTTTCTTTTGCATCTATCAGATAGAAATTACATCTTACCCCACACTTCCTCGCTATTATCATCCCCATAGCTCAACTCACCAAAGATGGCAGCGAAGGAGCTGGGAATTCATCCCTCAACAATTCTCTCACTACCCACTTTCCCACTCTGCAAGTTCCCCAACAGACACATTCATGGAGATAAATACAGCAGGAGAAATTTTCCTGTGCAGCTAAGCCAATCTAACAGATCACTGCTGTGAAAGAGTGGTCCTGTTCACTCTCTCCTCAATCCTCCCCCTGAGTCAGCTCTAGCACTTATGTGAGCTAGCAATGAGCCAATATAGCTCATTAGCGAGAAAAAACATAGCCATCCCAGCAAAGGAAAATAATCAGAACACAAAAACACAATGATATGGTGGTTTAATGAGCCAAATCAACTCACCAAGGCACTAAATGAACACCAGCACTGGTGAAATAAAAGGGCCAGAAACACTGGAAGAAAGGAAAATGGCATTGTATTGTGTTTAGAACTAACAGGGAAGAAAGCTACAGATGCTTAGTGACAGCTCCAGTAATGCTTCTGCCTGTTCTGCAGCAGTAACAAGAATCAAGAGCTTGGACTTACAGAAGATGTTAGCACGAACAAAATCCATGGTTAATAAAATCATGTCTGTCTTTCTCACAGAAAGACTATTTTAACACTGAAATAAAACAGGTAGCTTCAAGAATGACCCCTACTGTCCCCCTCAGATCAGAGTAAAATAGCCATCATTTCTACTGATGAGACTCAGTTCTGAAACAGTCTTACTGTTTTTGCACTCTTGTAATCTCCCAGTTTTTATGAAGTCAATGAAAGGTGACATGAACAGTTCCTTGACAGTCAAAAGGATTTCTTTTTACTGTTGTTCTTTCTCCTCATGGTTGTTTTACCCTCTCACTTTTTACCTTTCTTTCACTCCTGCAGTCTCATGCTGGAACATGCCAAAAAGCATCTACTTTTGAGCTGCATTCATGAACAAAAAAGCTAATCTAGCCTCTTGCAGAGTGCAGGACGAGGTTGTAGTGAAGATAATGGGGCTATCTGGCAGACCATCAGCAACAGACACCAGACCTTCAGACAAAGCAGCCTTGTCTCCCAGTCCCCTGGGCTCCCTGCTTCTTGTACCTACATTCCTAACCTTCCTCGACAGCCTGTGCAATCCCAGAAACCTCTGTCAGATTCACTGGACAGACAGAAAAGTCTGTGACACAATACATGCCTGCAGCTGAACAGGAAGTGAGTTCACTGCAATAGTTCACACCGAGCCCTCCGTAGCTCTCCAAGGATTTACAGAGGAGAATGCAAACTTCTGTAATTCACCTGGGAAGCATTTCTTCTCAAGTGGAGCAGTTCCACAGCTCTGCTTCAACAGCTTCTGTCGCAAGCACAACTTTTAATTGGTGAAGAGGCTGGAAAAGCATGATTAAGGCAAAGAAAAAATCCACCACAGTTCTGTATGCCAGCTTATGGGCTTTTTTCTGTATAAAAATGCCAACAGTAAGACTGAAGGGAGGTTGGGTTAAATAACTGTACTGTTGTATATCAGTGAAAGACTGCTCGCTTAAAAAGCATGTCCAAGACACATTCTTTGGTGAGGAAGCTGTTCCTTTGGCCAGTGCACTGAGACCAACTAGAGCGATGTAGACACGTCTCCTCACCTTCACTGAAAATAACAAATCCTTGAAATCCATTGGCAAAGCTCACATCTCCTACCTACGAGCAGGACAGCCCACACAGAAAGCAGATGTGTTCTATAACCAGTGACTTCCTCAACGAAGCACCTCAAGGTCTATCAGGACTAACATCAGATCAGCAATGCCACAAGCTCCTATGAGACTTATTATCGCAAAGACAGTAAAACAGAGTCTGCTGTCCTCTCCCAGCAGTATTTTTAAAATTTCATATAATTAACCAAGTAGAAAGCAACAACAGTTGTTATAACGAGACAATCCTAGTCCACACGAACATGTGCTATCTTTTCTTTCTGCTCACTGAAAGACTTTTACCTCATTAATTGCATATTAATCATGCCTTCAGGAACAAAGTACAGTATGTGAAAAGGAAATACTTATAACTGTGCAATTTCTTGAGGAAGCTCTAGATAAAAACTGAATGAAGCAAATGCTACAAAGCTTTTCTCACTTTTCCAGCTTTTTTATGAGCAACCACTGAATACATACTGGGCAACTTAATAAAAAGTGAAAACCTTTTCTACTGGAGCACACTATAAATTCCTGGGCTGCCCGATATGTAACATGAGGCACATGCTCATGTCTTTTAAGTCAGGCCCATACATATCTTGTGTTAAACGTGGGCAGCAACCGGGCAATGCAACAACGAACTTCACTCAAATGCAAATCAAAGCTGGATCTTAAGCGCCTTGACCCAAGACGTTCAATATTAGTGAACCATAATTTCCTATGTTAACAGGTAGTGAAGGTTGTCAGGCTCCCAAAACAACAGCTTTATAAAGCTGAGGAATTACCGTGATGGAAGCGGCAGAAATGGCCAGCCCCTCATTAGGTGAGCCTCTGACGGTATTTCTTGCTCCAGCCAGTGACCCAGATCTTACCGAAAGCCTAAGACAAGGGCCATGCCCTCTGGATACCCATCCACTTACTGCTCTCCGTGGGAGGCAAGGCAGAGGCACGGAGGGGGAAGAAAAAAACCCCCAAACCAAACAATGAGATTAGAAGCCATGCAACTGCAAATTTGCATTTTAATACCGCTTCCCGTAGTCTCACCGCTATCTGCACAATACCTAAATTACGCCGCAGGGACTATTTACCCAGGGGCAAAACTTCGGCTGCACCGGATTGTCTCGGCCCAGGTTAACAACTACGTGGATGCTGAAAAAAAGCGGCTCCGCAGGGCTGCTCCCCCGCCCCCCACTTAAAAAAACCCACAACACAAAAAAAATCCCCGAAAACCAGAAAAACGAAAAAAAAACCCCAAACAAAAAAACCCGTTAAACCTCAAAATGCCAACAAAACCCATAAAACACCTCAAAACAAACAAACAAACAAAAAAACCACCAACAGCTTTTCTTCCTTTCAAGAAGGCATCGGAGCACAAGTTGAGGCGCACGCCCCGCACTGCCACAGCATCACGGCCGCCCCCGGCTCGGCCCGGCCGCCCCCGGCCGCCGCCTCGCACACGCCCAGCACCGCTGCCCGGCTCTGCCCGGCTCCG
>VZTB01006378.1:611200-662098 GCA_013397245.1 Thryothorus ludovicianus
GGGGGCGGCCGCGGGCAGCCGCCGGCACCGCCGCGCAGGTGCTGGCACCTCGCTCCAGCCCCCGGGCGGGGGTTCCGCTGGGCGTACGGCAGCGGAGGGGAGCTGAGAGGAAAAGGGGGACGAGGCACCTCTCTCCACCTCTCTCCGGGCTGGAGATGGGGCTGAGGTGCCGCAGCTGTGACGGGGCGCGCGTCGGTGGTGCGGGGTGAGCCTCGCCGCCGTACTTGGGAGAAGCCAGGTGTTGTGCTGGCATCACGTGGCTGGGACTGCTCAGGTCCGTGGGGAAGGCTCTGTTCCAAGCAAACCTAGACAGTTTTTAATGAAGTCTGGCTAATTTGCACCGTGGGATCTTGGCAGGGTTGGCTGAGGAAGTAGCTAAGTTTGGGGTTTAATACATCTTTAAATGGAAAGTAAGTTATTAAGAAGGAAAGAAAATCATTCGTGTTCTGTCCATGTTCAAAAGACCTGTACTGTTCTTGACTGTTTTAACGTAAACCACAGGCAAAACAGTAGGAAAAGATACGAAAATGGTTTGATAAAGAAATAAGGTATCCTTAATGTCAATCACCTTGACTTATAAAACAATTCTGATAGCCTTATTCAGTAACACAAGTAAACTGATAAAAGTAACTGCATAAACATCATGGCTTCTGTTTTAAATCTGGTAGGCTTAGAACTGCAGAATGGTCTCTGGTTAGTACCATATGTGCTTTGCATGGCTAACGCTGTTGAACTAATATGTTCACATATTAGTAGAAATAGTTTTTGACTTCTGAAAGATCAGAAGAGTTTTCAGAGGCTAGTCTTCATGCATTTGAGGTGTACAAGTTTCAGCAGGCTCAGCGTTTTCGAGATTTTTACCAGACAGCCAAAATAAACTGGCTGTTAATAAAATCTATGGATGTGCTAAATGGTAACTTAGTAAACTACTGTGAAAGCAACTGCAGTGTCATCTGGACTGCTTAGTAAAATTAACACTTTCAAACAGCCAAATGTGCAGGCCAGATTTACTGCCAAATTTTCCAGGAATACAAGCCATGCCTCTGGAATGTGGGCTTGTGTCTTAGAAAAAGTTGTCTAAAAATCATGTCAAGCAAACTGTTATGGATAAGGTGCAATGTGTCCAGTCTGACTGTTGGATGAACTACCAGCAGTACAGCACCAATTGATGGGAACTGATAGTAGAACAAGGCATGTGGCTCTTGACATTAAAGATCAAGTGGTGCAGGAAACACCAGAACATTATAGTACAGGAGGAAATATCTTATAATGATACATTCTGAATGCATTATCAATTTGTCAAAAAGACCTGCAAGATTTGCTGTGCTAAAGCTTTTTAAAGAGGTAGAAAAGAACATAAAAGAAGAGTCAGTGGTCAGGAGCTGAGATAATGTAATGCAAATGTAATGGTTTTAATAACAAACTAGCTCCTTCATTCAGTTTGGGTCTGGTAGTAAGACTTAGTGGCCTGTGGTCAGAGTATGTGATCCAATGATCCCTTTTAACCTTAAACTCTCTGAAGTATTTTATCTGCATTCCAAACAATTTAGCTGCCCTCACCTTTTTTCCCTCTCCAGTGACTTCAAGCCAATTGCTAGCTCAGCCATACGGGGCTGATTTCTGTAATGAACAACAGATTTTTTGCAGAATGAAGGAGAGACTCTCTAACCGGGCCCATATGCCACGTACCCAGGGAGGAGTTTGTTCCTCCCCTCAAGGATCATCTTTCAGGCTCTTCAGCCAGTAAGAGCTGTCCTGCAGGTCGGCGAGGCGGAGGTGGTGGCCGCTGGCTGCCCAGCACATGGCCCATCAGAGCGCTCCAGCTCATGCCCTCCTTCCCCATCTGATAGGTGCAGGACACGAGGTACCATGAGGGTATGGAATAGGTTCGCCCATGAGATGTCATCAGGCTTCTTTGTTTCTGCTGGTTGTGTTTTGTATTCTAAAGCCAGCTTCCAAAAATTATTTAGTATTATTATTCTTATTCGCACCAGAGCTTTTGGTATTTGTAGCATCTTCCTCAGTTATAGAACCTAATGAAGTATTAGGCACCTGCCTGGTCCTTTGGCTTTAAACCTTTGCTATTCGAGCACTTGTTCTGTATTACTGATTGAATGAGCAGTATTCTAACTTTCTATTACTGCTTTCATGGGTTTAGTCAATTATTTTCTAATTAGCACATTAACACCTGACAGAGTTTCCAGGAGACTTTGTAGTTTTATAGTTTTCATTTGTTCAGTAGGGATAATATTCCATGAATTGTAATTGGATAAACATCTAGCTTGTTTTAGGGGCTGTATGTACATACAAGAACTACTAGGATGTTAAGGGGTGCTTTCCTGGCTTCTGGTTCTCATTTGTTTTCTTCAAAATTCTGCTGTGATCAGTATAACTGAAGACAGACAACTTAAAAAATGTACAACCTAGCGGTCTTAAATTTGCAGGAATGTGTTTCCCTATCTCTGTAGTCCCTTTAATCTGAAATTGCAAAAAGATGAATGTGAGCCCTGTTTCTTGTGTAATAAAATTTGCACAGTGAAAGAACTGAGCATGAGCCCTGGAACAATCCCATGGCAGGACTTGAATGGGAAAGGCAGGCTAGGAATCTGAAAGCAAATCATTTTGGCACATGATAAAGAAAGGGGTGAAGGGACCAGCCTACATGGCAGGGCAGAGTCAGCCACACACGACAGTACTTCTTACTTTGTAGTGAACTAGAAAATTTATTAGAATCCTTCCTGAGATACAGGATAAAAAACTTGGTCCTGGAATTTTATTATATGACCCTCGGAGGATGGGGTTGAGACTCTTTTTATGCAAGCATGCATAGAGAAGGGACAGTATTTTACGCTTACAATACACAGAACCATAGAGTTACTTGAAAATCATGGATCACTTCTGTGAATTAATTTGGCGCTTGAATAATTTATGTCTGTATTATTGGGGTTTGATTGCTACTTTTTTGTGCAAATCACCGAAGAGGCATAACTGTGATGGTACTTTCGAGGCTGGCATGTGCTACATAACTCAGCTAATACGGACTTACAAGGACATAAGGAGAGGTGACAAATTTATTGCAGGATTTATGGAATCTACCTTGCGTCACAAGAGGAGAAAATGTGTGATACGTTGTGTTGGATGTAAGTGTATTCCTGATACAATTGGAAAAGGAAATGTTGAAACTGACTATCATGAGAATGAATTGCATGGAGCTCTCAAATAGTCTCCTCAGGGAAACTGTGGAACCTGAAACCTTTCAAACAAGACTACACAACCATCTAAGAGCCATTCTACCCTGAAAAAGCTCTAATTGGACCTTTCTGTCATTCATTTATATGATTTATAGGGAGCTATATAAATAAGAGGACTCATGCATAAAAAGCATACAAATATTATGAAACCTGCTTCTATGAGCCTTGAAGTAGGAAAAGAAGTACTCAATATTTAATAGCTAAACTGGAGTGGTTTTCTCAAAAATAAATCAAATAAGTGTTTATAAAGAGCAAATATATTGACTGTAGCCCTGAACTTTATTTCAAAATAATAAAAAAAAAATCTTGCCTGGGAGAAGTCCTTGCTTTGATTTTTATGATGGTCCTTGACCTTGATGACCATTTGGTGGAATCAGCTGATACCTATTCAAGCATGAATCTGGTATGCTTCTACCCTTAAAATAATTTCTCTACAGTTGATTACACATGTTCTGTAGGGTTGTTTTTTTTATTTTCTTATTTTTCCCGTATGGCTTTCATCATAAATTTATTCAGTGTTTAAACTAGGAAAGGTTTTAAAAATATTTGAAAAAAAGTATTTTGTGAAGGGAAAAGGCATAAAAGTACATGTTGAATTACAAGAAGTAATACAAATTTTTGCAATGAAAATGCATTAACATTTTTCTTCTGATTTGTGAAGAAACACAGAATCCATCTGACTTTATTGAATCAGGAAAGGAATGACTGGAATTAGTGCCACGTCTATGGGAAGAAGAGAAGTTTCTTGCTTTGATAGTTAAAAAAAAGAGACATCCCTCGTTCAGAAATTATTAGGAAACAGCATAATCTAATTCAGAATTTTCAAGAAATAATTGTTCTCTTGATACCTGTGTCTCACCTCAGGATTCACAGTATTGTAGTTCACACATGACCTTGGCTTCAGCATCGCAGAGAAACTCTTCAGTTCCCCTGATGATGGACCCTCAGCAGTGGGGCTGGAGCAGGATGATGTTTCAGGTGTCACAGACTCTGCCAGGTTCTGAGCTCTCCACAGTTGGTGCACAAACCCTGCCCCTGCACACCGCTGGAAATACCCAGCCTTATGAGAGTGAGTGAATTTTAGGTGCAGTGTGTGCTGATTTCATCCTTTCCCCATTAAGGAAAAGAAATTTTGGTCAGCAGGAGCTTTGCTTACCTCATTCAAAGGCTGATTTAAGACTGTGGAACAAATTGCTGTGCAATTTGAGGTTTGCCTCATACTTGATCAATTGATCAATAGTATCCCAGCTTGTCCCTTGTATTTAATTTCTCTCCAATTTTTCTTAAACTGATACACAGAAAAAGGAGTCCTTAAAAGTTCTGATAATATCTCAGAGACATTTAAAAATATTTGGTTCTTAGGGATGGTTTAGATCTAGACTGAACTTCTCTCAGTTCTTACTTGGAAAACCACATCCTTGTAAATAGCTACACACACAAGATGTAGGAAGTTGTAATCAGCACAGATAAAGGAAATGAGGTACAAAATAAAGTAGCAAATATTTTCAGTGCTTCACTATGGTTGTAGCCCTCTATTTCTTTCTCATGTTCATATACCTTCTCTCTCTTTTCTCTCTGAATGTCTTGGTAAAAACATTTTATGTTTCTAGTTCTGTCTCTGTCATGTCAATATTTCCTGAGGAAAGTGCAATCCTCAGGAAATTAACAGTGTGCCCCTTACATAAGATAATCTTGGAAGGTAGGGAATGGAATCCTTGACTTCTTATCTGTGCCTTCCCAGGTACATCTATGGTTTGCAAGTAGACTACACATGCTCACCAAATTCTGCAGATCTGCTTATGCTCAAAAGGAGTATTTCTCTGCCTCCATGTAAATCCCATGCCCAGGTATAGGGCAGCTAAAGCTCCAGGATTGTCATGATAACTTCTGCAAGTTAGGACACTGAGTAAATATTTCCCATCTTCCAGATCTCATTATATAAAGTAGATAAGAACATCTAAAGCTTTCTGAATACTCCACTTGTGTCTTTGTGCAAATATTGCGATAGCTTATGAAAATACCTTTTAAATTCCAACACATTTGAACTGTAGTTTACACTTATTCTCTTCCATCCACTTCCTATGATTTCTCATTTCTAAGTTATTGTACTTATTTACAGAGGTTTGGCAACAGAGTATTAGGCAACCTTTATTTAAGGAGTGCTACATTAATGTTATTCAGAAGAGGAAAATGGTATCCAAAGATCTATTTTAGGAAGCTTTGTTCATTATTCACATAACAAATAGTCATAGCAATTGCTGATAAAATGAATCAAATTTATAAAAATGATATCACCATGAAAGCAGCAGCTTTCATGAAATTAATACAACGGTCCAATTGAATCCAATATTGTTTTCCAGTCATATGAATTCTTAATTTAATTTTTCTGAAATAGTATAATACTTAATATGCTTTAAATATTTATTTACTATAAGCCAGCAACACTGGCTAAATACGCAAAGCACAACATACAAACATTTTATGCTTTTGGAAGTGCAAATAGGATGAGCTGCCAAAAGATCCCTGGGCAAAAATGTCCAGATTCACTCTGTTGCCTTGGATTTTAGGGAGGCAAAATCACAGCCTGAAGCCAAAAGAAGCCCATATGGGAGTCTCAGTGGTGCCAGCAGCCTTATGCCCAGCTCATGCCCCTGGCCCTGCCAGCTCCCTGGCAGCTGCAGCCCTCAGATGGAACAGGGCAAGGCAGAAACAGGCATCCACATCCTTCATACCTGTGTAGTCCCCACACTCTGCTGGGGAAAGGAGTGTGTGTGTGTGTGGATTTTGCTGGGGAGAGCAGGGTTACACTAACTGCTCTTCAAATACTGATGGATGCACAGATCTTCCATGGGGTCAGTAAAATCCAGGGATCCTGTGAAAATACAAAATATGGCTGTGCCACAGTGAGTGTTTTTGGCCTCCACAAGTAGGAACCACGAAGGGCTGCACCTGTCTGTAAGTCAGGGTAGCCCAGAGGCAGGACAGGACAGAGGGACAGCAGACGGTGCAGCCAGGAGAACCAAGTACGATGATAAAGAACTGCCAAATCCAGATACATTGCTTCAGGATGCGTCATGGACTGCGTCATCCAGTGGAATAACCCATCTAAATCTAAGCATATTAAGTTCTCCTGTGAGTTTATTAATGTGGGCTAGCACCATCTGTTTGTGGATGTAGGGCATTCTATCTCTCATTAACATGATACAGCAGTTAAATTTAGATAGGCTCTTCCATGAGCTCAGAATAATTTAGCTGTTCTTCACGCTATGAACAATTTCTTGGTGCTGTAGAATTGAGTGGTTAGTTAATATGACTGCTTGTACCTAACTTTTCTACAGCTTTTCTTAAATTCAAGAACATCTTGCCAATAAAAAGATGATTCTTTGAAGAGAATGTTTTGTGTTAGTAACATTTCAAAAGAAATCTTTTATGACAGTGAGCCATGATGACTAACAATAAGGTTGGCTATATAGAGTGCATTAATTTGATGTGAAAGTTTTAAACCCTGTCAAGTAGTAATAGTCACTTGAAATAATTCAGTTGTAAATTGCATAGTCCTGTTCTATACTTATTTAGTATAGATTATATTTTAAGGCTTTTAATTGGCTTTTGCCAAAAGGTAATTGATTTTTTATGTCTGTTGTGTAAAGTGGAAAAAGAGTATCTAGTTTTCAGTTTTCTGGGAGCTCCCTGCCTGTGACTTTTGATTCATTTGTAGTGTGCTATTGCTGACTAGATCAGATAGTTTTCCTATAACTTTGATAAGGATGGATAGATCTTAGAAAATCTACTCAATGGCAGAGAACAATAGTCATAATGATGGTCCACAGAGCAGTCCCTGTTAAATAAAATGTCTTACACCAGCTTTAAGCTCTTCTGTGTGACTTCACACAACTCCACCCACACGTACCAGTAATCACAGGTCAGCCAGCAGAGGATTTGCAAAGGGAGCAGGGAAGATTATTGTCCTGTGCCTTGCTGACAATACAGAGCTCCTCACATGCTGTCCCCGGGAGGCAGAGGTAGCTGCATTGCCTGTGTGGTGACTATAGCCCCTCAGTGGAGCAAGCCTTTGATTCATGTGCTGTAATTCTCTGGCTCACATCACAGTGAGCTAGAGAGAAGGGAAACAGTATTCAGAGATGATGAATTTATTGAGAAGGCAAGGAGATCATCAGCCCAGAATTAGCTGATCCTCCCTCTGCAATGTTCAGGCTCTGACTCTTGTCACAAGCGTGCATTAACATGGCTCTCCTGTTTGCATTGAGCATGGGACAGGCCTTTGCAGCTTGAGTGAGGTTGTTACCAGAGATCACAGCCTCATAAGTGACACAAGTGTTTAAGTGAGGTTTCAGCCAGAAAACAAAAGAATATTCTGTGGCCTGGAAAAAAAAAAACCTGGCTGGTGGGAAAATTGGAGTCTGATGTATTCTGTAGAATTCATAATTACAGGCACTTCAGGAGATTGCCAATGGTAGATGACTAATCGTGCAGAAAACAGTATCACAGCGAGATCAGTGACTGGAAGAGAAGCTAAAAGCATCCAGATTCACATTAATTTGGAAAAGAGCAGATTTGGGAAAAGGCTAGTGAAAATAATAATAAAACATTCAAAGGTTTCCTTTCAGATGCTTACGTTTCTCACATTAAGTGTTGTAGTAAATATTTTCAGTATTTCTTAATAGAATTAGAAATCCATGCAAAAGTTGATGTCTGGGATTTGGGGGCAGAAGTTATAGAGATCAGTTTAGGTCATCATGTGGTGTTCTGCTTGAATGGCCATTGCTCCAGAAATGGTGGACTTTACCTCGTTGGCTAGTGAGTTAAACTAATGAACTGCACAGAAAATCTACCAGCAGCAAGGGACATGTGCAGTGATTGCAGTCAGCATCAGAGACGAAACGCAAAGTGTGACAGATAGCCAAGCTGTAATATATTTCAAGGCTCATCTGCCCTAAAAATCTCAAGGTCCCTATCTGTGAGCATGGGTGAGGCTCTTTGTGTTGCATGAAGTGTTTGTGAAAGTCAGGGAATGGCAATGACTTAAAAGGAGGTTTCTCAGAAAACATGTTTTTCTTCAGATACGCTGCTGCTATAGTGTAAAGCATTTTTTCTCTTCCTTTTTAACTACTCTTTGGGATTTTTCAGAAGCTTGAGAAAAGTTTATGCCCCTACTTGTGTCTCTTTTGAATTAACTCACTGCCTTCTGATGTCTGACATAATGAGAAGAACCTTTTATACTGCTTTTCAAAACTGAACCATGCCAGAGTCCACAGTCCATGAGCACCCTCTTAGCTTGGCTCTCTCCCTTGTGATGAATGTCAAATTTTTACTTATTGGCTTATTCTGTGACTTACAAGAAATATAGCTCAGTGTCCTCCTGCTCAGTTCAGCAGAAGCTTGAAGCTTTGCAACTGCATCACATTTATAAAAAGATACTAAATTGTAGTAGTAGTAGTAGTAGTAGAAATAATAATAATATGTATATATAAATGCACACAGATGCACACACTATATTTTCTGTTCTTGATCTCACTTTGTCTCATTTACCATATAGGAACTGGTTGCATGTAGGTAATTTTTTGCCACAGACCACATACAAAAGCTATAGTTTCATATCTCCTTTCAAAAGATGAAGGTCAATTAAGCCACAATGTCTTGTGTTCTTCTGTGAAACTCCCAAACCTCTGTTACACTGGCATGTTTCTCTTCTTCTCTCAAGACTGTGCTTAAGGCTCTTTTCTCAAAGAAAAGAACCCAAAAAACATCAACTTCACTGTATATTGCAGTAAAGATGCATTGACAAATTGTACAGTAGCCACTTATTTTACTGGGAAATTTTTTTAGCCAGTCTTTATATTCTGCCACGTTTAATCTTAAGTCATGGAGTGTGCAGCTTTTGATAACTAAATCAAAACTGTTTTTCATCCACTACCACTTAAGTTGGGGTGGCGTTATTGTGTAGCAATGAATGAAGGAGCTGAATTCTACATCTGCGTGTGGAAACAAACTCCTGAAAAAAGGAGATTCCAGAGAAGGTAGCATTGTGCATATCTGTCCTTCTTTGATGGGTTCTCAAGTAACTGCCAATTCCAGTTAGCTGGCAGCAGTCATCAAAGAGGCTGCAAGCCCATCTACGTTGGCCTGGTGGTCATGGGAGGAGGCTGCCTGGCCCTTGAGAGCTCTTTCAACTTCAGGAAAGCATGGCAGGCCAGCGGTGTATTTTCATCACAGGCTCTTCAAACCAGGGTGAATCAATCCAGCAAGTGTATGTCTGGTGGAAGAGGACACCTCAGAGAGCCTGATGGCTTTGTAAGTAATGGAATGAGTCCAAGGATTTCTGCTCTGGAATAGAGACTGATGTTGTTTAAAAACCCCTTTGAAAAGAGATGAGCATAAGACACCCCTGTTTGCCATAATGAAAGATGGTTTATTGCCATCTCTGCAACCAGAAATACACCATTGTAACAGTGGTTCCAATAGCTTTTCTGTTCTGTTGGACAGGAGAATGCAGCCTAACTGTTTCTGTGAGGGACATATGTTGGAAAGGACATGAGGAAAAGCCTGACCACTGCTATGACTTCTTGCAGTACCAGATGCTCTACGAGGTAGCACTGAGGCATGGGACAGGGAAAAAGACAGACAAAGGAGGAGATACTCAGTAGTGAGGGCCATAAATCTGGGAGAGGACATGTAGCTATTTTTATTTTGGGTAATGTTCTGAGCACTCAATGTCCATGATTGTTCCCTTAAAGGAATCATTACCAGGTACAGAGGTGTGCAGTCTGTAGCACAGAGTCAAGGCTCAACATGGTAAGGCAAAATGGTCTTCCCCCACCAGGCACAGAGATTTCATAGAAGGAACATCTGCAGTTCAAACTTCCAGCAGCTCCGTCTCTCTCTTCTCTGTGTCTTGCTCGCCCAGAATAGATTAAATGGATCTGTTAGACTCATATTTCTCATTTGCCTGTCAGTACAGATTTCACTGTTGGTCATCCTAGGGCCATGGTCAGCCATCCCTCTCTTCTAACAAAATAATTTTTAAAGGGATTTGAAGCCTAGAGAGGAAAACAACCTTTCTCTGTTAAGAGCCATAAACCAGTCTTACTGTAACTACACTTCTCTGTAACTCTCTCAAACAGCAGAGGAGTATTCTTTCCATGAGGAAACTCAGTGTATTGGATACATGAATCTCACCAGCAGCCCAAATGGCTATGTGGTCTTTCCACAAGCATTGCAGCACTGTGGACTGCCCTTCATGATGGCAATGTGGACTGCTGTTACAACAACTGGTTTATCAGCAGTGTTCCAGTGACAGCAATTGTAAATGGGGATCTTCCAGATGTCACAGGAAAATCTTGCATCCTGAAGAGAAGTTTCACTTTAGTGCACTGTGGCTGTACACTTCTGACACAAAAATTGTGATGGTGCGGCCTGCTGCTGGGCTGTTCCACCCACCAGAGGAAGCTGTTTTGAGTCAAAGGCAGGCAGTTCCTGGAAAAAAAAAAAAAAAAAAAGAAAAAAAAAAAAAAGTCCTTTTGGGAAGACTTCATAATCTGCTCAGTCTTAGCTTCTTCCATCTTATAATGCACATGAACCCAACTCTGCTGCACACCAGTGCTATCTTAGACTGAACTATATCTGTATTTTTGGTTCTGTACTAATTTTTAACTTTCTTTTCCTATCTTGGGAAGTGATGGTACTTGAGCTCTTTTAAAGTGGACAGATTTGAACTTTTTGAATCTCTCACTGGGAGAGACTCTTTCCTATCTTTGATCATTTCTACAACTCAGCTCTGAAATGTCTCCAGTATTTCAACATCCTTCTACATATGTTGCTGTTCTGAGGGGGCTGATGAAAAAGCTGCTCTGCTACCAGATGGGAGAGTGTACAGGAGAAGGTATCAGTAAATGTTACCCAAGTCGAAAGAATTAATGCCTTTTGGTGGGCGAGGAGAGGTGATGTGGATCTATACTGTGATATATGCCAATGGAATAGCAAAAGTGAGTGTCTGTGAAGAGCATTATTTAGGATTTTGTTTTCTTTTTTTACCTGTCAAAAATGAAGGAGATGGTAACAGTTATGGAAATAACGGTGGAGATAAAAAGAATAGCAGTAAGAATGAAGATGATCAGATAAAGAACTTGCATAATATATGCATACAGATATTTTTTCCCAAAGCAGATTTCTGAGAGATGGGTTTTCTATACAAACCTGCTTTGCAGATAATGTTTTAGAGGCATCTGTACAGTCTTTGTGTAATTTTGTGGCTGAAGACTGGGACATTCTGTGATGAGAAGACTGGAACATGAGAATGAAATGGAAAATGAGTACTTAGCAGGCGTGTGGAAAGAGCAAAATTACTGCAGCCTAAGGATCTAAGAAAGTGGGTTGAGATCTGCAAGATACCACTTCATGTTTGTTGGTTCACCATCTCGTGAAACACCATGTTCTTCCTCCAAAGGCAGCTGGTTAATTCTGTTTATGGCTTTGCCAAGGCCAGGAGCACCATCTAGCGGAAACCTATGCTGGTCCAGCAAATAAGCCTGTTCTTACAGGACAACAGATTTTATCTTTAAGTTAGAAGTTTATACACTCGCTTTTGTCTCTATCTACAAGCATAGGAGAGAAATCTAACATCACGAATCAAATGAATTACAAAAGTATTTCTATTCTATCCTCATTCCTGTTGAGCCACTGTTGCTATCAATATTTGTGGCCATTGTAAAAGTATAGTATCACTTTTCACAGTCCTTTCTTTTTAAGTGCTGTGGATTCCCCACTACTATACTTAGTATTTGGTGTTTTCTTTTTCATATTACAGTACTCAGTGTCCTCACCAATTCCCTTAGAGTCAGTTTATGTGCCTGTAAATATCTGAACTATGACAAAGGGGTGCAGAAGATAGGTACAAGAGTACAGTCTGTATTCCATAAAAATCAGCACAACAGAAGACCATAATAGGAAATGCAAACTATCTGTGGAAATAAACAGTTATCTTTTAAATTTCTATGCTTTGTCTGTAATAAATTTTGACATTAAATTCTCAAAGCTACCTCCTAAAGTATGTATTTTGTAACATTTTATGAGAATAATTTTGCACTAAGGGATAAAATATAAATAAGTAGATGAACTGCTTCAGGCTAGGAAAGAGCTGTATGAATGTATGGAAAAGAATATGATAAAGATCACCCAATTTTTTACTGATTTCTCATAATGTGGTTAGTAGATCACTTTCAATGAAGGTGTCAAGTGACCTATTAAAAGTAATAAAGATGAAGTGCCTTTCTACACAGTTTCTAAACAGAGTTTAGAATTATTGTTGCAAGATAATATGGAGACCAGAAACATGCTTGAAAAAATGGGATTAAGTGTACTTTTGGAGGATAAGCCTGATGTGGCTGTCAAACTCAGCAGTTTATCTGCAGCCCTGGAAATCTCCTGGCTGCTGCTAACTGGAAGCTGGTAGGACATATCAGTCCTAAGCACAGAAGAGTGGCTGGACTGTACAGATCATGGACTAACTAATCCATTATTCTGTCTGCAACAGTGTCCCAAATGCTGTGGCTTGGGAACAATAAAAGCAAATCTATAAAAAAAATCCCTTTTAAAACTTCCCCGGCTGAGGTATTTCTTGAATCTGCTGTGGTCTCTTTAGCAGCACTTAGGACCTTTTAAGTGCTTCTGCAGACTCTGTTTGAGGCCCATGACACTTCTTGAAGCTGCAGCCTCTTAGTCCAGGAGTTTCTTGTGTCTCTGTCTGTCCTGTGGTGAGCCACTTCCTTTTGTTTGTTTGAGTGTGGCTGTTACTAAATGAATTCTATGTCTTTTGCTTCTGTAGTGGACGAGACAGGGAAAGAGTCAGTCTCTTTTCCATTCAGGATATTGCAAAACCACTCGCTGTGAGCCCTTGCTGTCCCCACGTGTTAGTGGAGAACTGCTCCCAAGCTCTAACTCTCCTTGGTGCACAGGGGCATGATTAAATTCCAGCTGATTCAGGGGGTGTTTTCTTATCTGCAACATAAGGCAGACTGCTTGGGGCTACTGTGGTCCTTTCCTCTTCTTCTTCCCTGATCCTGCTCCTGGCTGCAGACTCCTGCCTCCTTGTATCAATATCAATGCAATTCAAGAGCTGTGCCTGCAATAGTGTTGGGATGCTTTGAGTCGCATTACTTGCATTTTTAATTTTGGAAGTGTAGTGCAGGGATCCCTGGGCTGGATTTTTTCAGAATGGGCTGAGACAAAAACAAATGGGCTTTAAACAAAAAAGCACAGGTTGCCCAGGGCCGTGTCTCAGGTCAAAAGCTTTTTAACACCTGAGAGAACTCTGCAGTGCTTTGCCTTCTACCACAGAGCCTGCTGAGTGTGGGGTCCTGGGGACAGGACTGGGGGTGCACAGGCTGCCAGGAAGGCAGCATGTCCCAAGGGCTCAGAGCATATTCCTGGGGCCAGGTAAAATAAATCTGCCTTTACAGTGGACTCAGACATACCACAGTTAAACAAGCAGGATGATACAACATTTCTCTATTTTGCCATCTCTTTATAAATTGGGTAACGACTACTATTAAATAAATTATGTTTTAACTAACCAAGAAAAGCTTTTAGACCAAGAAATTTGCTTGAGACAGGCTGGGAACCTCATCACCAATATTTTTATAATCCTTTTCTTCTTTTTTTTTTTCTTTGCTTCTTTGTTGCTCTTCCAGACTCTTTCTTTCCATAAACTTACTTTATCTGCAATTTGTTTCCTTATGAGTTTGCATTGCTGTTATGTATGCAGCATAAAGGAGTGTGTTAAGGATAGGAAAGTTTATCTTTTGGTGAATTTGGTGTATCCACGTCATTGATATCGTTGCAGCTGAGTTGGCTGTCTTGGAAATGGAGTAGTGCTATTTGAAACAGCAGCTGCTTTTGTCTGAGCCTCCAACCTTGCAAGTATGAATTGTGCCTGTGGCAGCAAAATTAATGGCTAACATAAAAGGAGAAATAGAAAGCAGGTGGCCTCCTGAAAAAACAGCCAGAGCTGCAGGACCACATTTGTACTACAGAGCACATCATCAGCCATGCATTTTCTTTACCCGAAGTATTTTTTGTGGCCCTTTTCTGTAACCTTACTCCCTGTTTGACCTACAGTCCTCCCAGAGGCCCATCTATCAGCCTGGGGAACTTGATATTAAAGTATAATTAAGATAAATGTGTTCAGAGCCCAGTAAAAACACCATGAAACCCTGCAATGTTGCACTTGTCTATTCATTTATATTTACTGTTCAGATGCTTTTATTTGTAAAAGCAATTGAGTCATGAACACCCCTATTCTTGAAAGAATGTGGTGCCATCATGCAAGGCAATATATGGTTGAAGTCTGCATTTTCCTTTCTAGTTAGTCTGCAGTGAGTGATGTGTCTTGGTTGATTCATCTCCGTGTTTCACTAAACTTGATCAAATACACTAAAAATCCCTTTTTCACAGAGGAGTTGGAGGCATAGAGATCAGGGGGAGCTATGAATCTGCTTCCTAATATCTCCATTTTTTTTTCACAGATCTGCAGTCTTGTCTACTGCACCAGAGGATCATTCCCTAACAGTAGCACAAAATATGAGCCTTATATTTTTAAAAACCCTGCTTTTTAAGGTAGGCAAAGGGAGCTACCTAGGGATTCTTATGTGAGTAAAAACTCACATAAGATAGACTGGGCAATCCATCTGAATGGGTGATTAATTCACCAAAGTCTACATTTTGTGATACACACTGATACTACAGAACGAATTATTTGTAACATTTTGTAAGTACTAAAATTAATGTTGTATGAATTTGTCATTTCAACGGAAAAGTTATAGATTTTGTGTATTATAATTTCATCTTGTTAATGTAAAGGAAGGAATTTTGCTTTCACTTGCCTCTTGGGAAGCAAAAAAATAGTGTATCTAATTATCTGAACACTGAGGAACATAAAAGAATAGCAAGTGGTGAAATTACAAATCTGTTGGAACAACTCCATGTTTTCTGATTAAACTCTATTTCTGGTGGCTCTCAGCAATCATGTTCCTCCTATGTTCATAGTAATTGCATGTGTCAAAGCTGAGGCCTTGTGTAAACTGTACCAAATGAGTTACAATTTTAATTTAGAAGGAGATAACTGTATTTGCCCCTGCAGGCAGATTGCATCGGGTCAGAAGTTTAAAAACGAATAAGAAAGAGAGTAGGGAGGAGGCTGGAGGGTCTCCAGGTTAATAATAAGTAGAAAATCTAATAAGGCTTTCATTACAACAGTTGAATTTTAGGGGAGGGAAGGGAGGAAAAAATGCAATTTGCAAACATGAAGCCAAATTCTGTTACTTGCATGTTATCCATGTGTATGAATGCACATTTCTAACTGCATGGGTATGTTTGGCATGGTTAAGAACTCTTTCTGTATTTTATAGGTAAGGGCTACAGTGCACTTTACCTCTCTACTAAACTGATGAAAAAAATTTGAAAAAAAAGATTTCAAAAACTTGCAAGCTCTCAAAACCAAGTGTATTCTTACTATTTAAAAATATCTTCTCAGTCTCTATAACTGCATTATCTTTCAGATTGCTTTTGGCCTAAAAAAATACAGCAGATAGTTTTCTTAATGCTATGTTGCATTTTTAAAAGGTTAGTGTCCTCATTAAGAACAAAATATTTTTTTCAATCTAAAATCTTTTTCATTTAAAATTTTAATAAAGGCTATTAGAAATACGCTTGAATATAGTTATGAAGCTACACTAATTCTGTGTATATTTAAAAGAATCACTTTAGCAATGAGTAGATACTGTTAATAATTTTATTTAGTACTGAGATATGAATGTTATTTTTGCCTAACCTTTCACAAGACCAGGCAGACCCAAAGGTTGTGTGAAAAGAATGAGCTCTTACTACTGCTAATAATTAAGACTTAATTTAATTTATCCGCAGCCTTGTAGAACTTCCCCTTTAAGGAGCCTGCTTCAAGCTGATTCTGTGTTTGTGCACATTTGATTTTCACCTGAAATAGTCTGATCATTTTCCAGAGTGATATTACAAGAAGAAGCCTGTTTTGTACCTGTTAACATTTTCTTTATAATTACTTCATTACGAAGCTGTACTCCCTTTGTGATTCAGTGCAGGACAGAACTGTAGAAGGGTTTAGATTAGAAGGGACCTTAAAGGTTATTGAGTTCCAACCTCCCTGCCATGGGCAGGTTGTTCCACTCTACCGGGTTGCTCAAAGATCTATCCAGCCTGACACCAAACACTTCCAGGGATGGGACATCCACAGCTTCTCCAGGCAGCCTGTGCCAGTGCCTCACCACCCTCACAGTCAAGATTTTTTTCCTAATATCTAATCTTTAACCTTTCAGTTTAAAGCCATTCCCTCTTGTTCTGTCAGTCTGTGCCCTTGTAAAATCCCTGTCTCCAGCTTTCTTGCAGGCCACCTTTACGTACTGAAAAGTTCTAACAGGTCTTCCCAAATTTTTCCCTTGTCCAGGCTGAATAGCCTGAACTCTCTCAGCCTGACTTCTTAACAGTGGTTTTCCAGACCTCTGGTCATCTTCATGACCCTCCTCTGGACTCAATCCAATAAGTCCATGTCTTTTCTCTGCTAAGGGCCCCAGAACTGGGCTCAGTACTTCAGGTGGGATCCCAGGAGAGAGGAGTAGGAGAGGAAGTCACCTCCCTTCACCTGCTGACCATGCTACTTTTGATGCAATCCGAGATACGATTAATTTGAATAGTTAATTTGAAGACCATGAGAAATGGATAATCAGCTACTTCCCCTATTACCATTTTTCAGAGGTAAACTACCTTTCCCTTTAAAATATTCTATCTGTTTAATAATGAGGATGACAAGTTTCAGCTTCCAACCTTGTTGTTGGTGCATTTTACACAGCTAGTTTCAAAAACTTCTTAACACTTGTACTAGTATTTTTCCCTCATAGAGATGATTATACTGTGTAATTGCCCCTCAGTATCCTCTGTATGATATGTTGAAGTGATTGAGGCCTTAAAGTCTTTCTCTCTCTATTCTTAGAGGCATTTTTTGCGGTTTGTAAATATTTTTGAACCTTTGAAATATCTGCACATGCTCTACAAGACAATACAGTACTTTCGCTACATTCTTTGTTTAGAAGAAAGTGTGGTCCTTTACTAACCATTTTATGAGTATCTTATAAAATGTGTTCTGTTTTCACTTCAGTTTGAGATTTTTTGCTCACAAGTAACAGACCTCCGTGATCTTTGTTAGCACCAGCACAAACAAGTCGCCTTTTCTGCAAGGTCCAGTTCTTCCACACATACTGCAGATGGATCTCGTGGCTGTATTGGACCCACTGCTCTGTGGCAGTGTTTGTGCATTCAGAGTTCTGAGCAGGACCATTCAGTCAAGACATGTAATGTTTCATTGAGAACCTTGGTACTGAACTCAAGTGTTTGGGGTTTGGTGAGTTTATTTTTGTGGGTTTATTTTTGTGGGTTTATTTGGCTTTTTCTTTTCCTCCCACTCTATTAACTTGTATTAATTCTTCATTTCGTTGTTAGAGTAACCCAAATCATCTTCTGCACATAGGAACACAGTAGGTAAGAAACAGAATCTGCAAGGAGTACAGGATAGTGTAACAGAATTCTTCTCTCCACAAATTAACTTCATGCATCTTTTGTGGATAAGGCTGGGAACTCAAGGGGATTGCACACAGTTACTAGGACATTTCCTTCTTTTAAGAAAAGCAGTTCTTCATTACAGTGAAGCCAGGTCTTTCATGTGCAAACTTCAAAAACAGGTTGGATCAGTAATTATACCAAAATGCTAAAAAAAGTTCCAGAAACTAGTACAGATAATTTGGATTATAGTCTTCATTAGAGTTTTCTATGACTTGTATATGTCAGCCATGGGTACAAATTAGAAAAAGCCTATGGAAAATTGATAATTGAGCACATCTCCCACCAGTGTATTTGCATAAATATATCGTGACATACTTATCATGTCAATTTAATTTCTGGTTTTGTGTGTCACATTTGAGCAGGATGACCTAACGATCTGTCAAGAATATTAAAGTCTATAACTTAATAGTTTGAAATTGATTGTGGTGCTGATTTAATATTTGAAGAAGGAGGATAAGACAGTAAACAATGTGGGCAGACTTCAGCTTATTTTCAGAGAGAAGCTTTAATGCAGTTTTGTGCCAAAATGAGCCACAGATGTAAATGTGCTCATGCATTTTAGATAAAGGAAAGTATTATTCAAACTGAGGGGAGTAAAATCAATTATAGGCTATATGTTCCTTAGCAAACAGTTCTGTCATTTCCAATTCAGTCTCCTATAAAATAGTTCTTAGGATAACTTCTCACTGGCTGAAGGCAGATGGAAATACTTGTCTTTTGACAAACAAAACTAGTTCACAGTAGAGTATCCTGCAGTGTTTTGTAAAGTGGTAGCTTTTGCTAAAGCAGTATTGGTTCCACAGAAAATTTTCCACCTTCCAATAATCTAGAGAGAAAATCTGTCCTCTTTTGCTCAAAAGAAAAGAATGCCTTTAACATGAGAGTCAACATGCATTTATATAATCAGACAGTTTAATGTGAGGTATTCAAAACCAGAATAACATGACAAATTACAGCTTTGCTGATTCTCCTGGAATTTCAAAATTACATAATTAAATGTTTATCCTGTTCCATGTGGTGTGTTAGCAAACATATTTCAATTGTGTGTCTGACCTTGTGTTTTCTCAGAAATAGTTAATAGTTTTTTAGCATTGAGAGACATTGAAAAATGTAAATAAGAGACTGCAAAAGACTTCCTCTCTGTAGATTTTAGCTTTCATTTTTACATGGGAAAACAATACATGGAACAGTCAAATGCACAAAATCTTCTTGTATGCAGTCAGTTACTGCTTATTTTGATATTAGTAATTCTGAAAAATAGTATTTGATTAATATCCATGAGATGTGAATTTGGATAAAAGACATTGGCCTTTAGTGGCCATAGTGACTTTACAAAAGTGACAGAAGTAACTACAGATTTACATCAGCCTTAAAAGAAAGTGGAATCTTTCTCAAAGTAATGCAGTGAGTTACTTCATCTTGCTTAATCCTGTTTCACTGCAGCAGCTACTACAGCTTGCATGCTGTTAATTGATGTTAGTGAAACATACTTGATTTCAATTGCTCCTCTGAGCCTCATTCCCTCTGATACCAAATGATTTTGTGCAAGGTAGAGATCTTTTCTGATTATCAACAATGAACAAAAAATTGTACTGTATCTACTTTCATTGTTACCTTAAAATATTAGTTGTTTCTTTTAACTTTGAACTTTTATTTGTTTACAGGTTTCTTTTTCTGGAAAACTATTGTAGAATTTCACTATTTGCATGAGTAAAGATAATTTAATTTTTTTTCCCAAAACATCATACAAAATTACATTAAAACACCTCCTATTTAAAATATTGAAATATTTTGGTGGGTTTTGTTTTTTGTTGTTGTTGTTGTTGGTTTGTGGGGTTTTTAAATGTGTGAGTGTTTTGATTTTGCGTGTTTGTTTTGTTTGCTTTTTAAAAAAAACTTTTAGAAATATATAGTTAACTTCATATAGTGTAATTACATACATCTCAAATGCTTTAAATTACTGTGATACAGCCACTAGATGCTATAATATTACCAGCTAAGGATTTTAAAGTCTCATTATTCTTTCAAAGTGCACTTGGATGTTGCTGTTTTGACATCATTTCATTACTGATAACTCTGCCCTAAAATCTTACTAAAATCACAGAACATGCTGAGGACCCATCTGGATCATTGAGTCCAATTCCTGGCCCTGCACAGAACACCCCAAGAGTCACCATTTGCCCAAGAGCATTGTCCAAACACTTCTTGAACTCTGTCAGTGGCTGTGGACACCCCCCTGGGGAGCCTGTTCCAGTGCCCAACCACCCACTGGATAAAGGATGTTTTCTTGATATCCAGCCTAAACCTCCCCTGACTCAGTTTCCTGCTGTTCCCTCGAGTCCTGTCACTGGACACAAGGGTGAACAGATCAGCATCTGCCCCTCTGCTTCCCCTTGTGAGGATGTTGAAACAGTCTCTGTCCTCTTTGTACATCCTCCTTGGATATTTGAGTCCATCAGCAAGGAAAGGTGTTAATAATTTTAGACCTCTTAGAAATATTGGGCTTTGAGGTTGAGATGGGAGTGATAATAAAGAAGAAAAAAGGCATCAGTATTTCACACCGTCAGCAGCAGCTTTTTTCCTTCATCCCCTCCCTTTGGTGCATATCCAGGGCCACTCTCAAAGCTACCACCATTCCCCTTGCTGCCTACACCACTCCTCCAGGCTGACCATGATGGTGCCTGCTGAAGGAGGAAGCCAGAGTCTCTCCTGGCCTTCTGCTTGGGAGAGCTCCAAGCAGCCACACACGTGTTCACTGCAAAAAGATATATAAGAATGCAGAGCTGGAAAAGGCAGACAGTTTGTACACAGCCCTTTTCTCCTTGTCCCACCCTCTGACCCAGCAATGGTCCACTCTGTGTAGATGGCCATCCCTTTTCACTGCTGACTGATCTTTGAGCTCCCTGCTCAATAATCTGCCTGCATTTTCCTTCAGAATTGACATGGGAGTTTTGAGGAACATTATCCTGAGAGCTGATCCCTGAGAGAGTTTATTAGGAAAATGCTTATTATCAACGAGTCCTCATTAGTAATTATGTTTGGACAACCATCATTTAATGACTTTACAACCAGTCTAATGTGAATAATGATTTCTGTAGTGATTTTTTTCTTAAAATTATGTGCATTACTAAATGGAAATCTTCTGGGACAAAGCTTGTTTTTTATAGTTATACTTAACATAAGTATTACTAAAAAACATAATAAAATTAGATTCAGATTGAAATCGGACAATTTTGTTGCAATGGCAGTCTAAGGCTAATTTCTCTGTCCTTTTTGTCATAAAAAGTCATCAGTCCCTGAAATCAAATTTGTTCACCCTAGATAACGGTCATCAAGGTAGAAAATTTATGAGTTTGGGATTCTATCTTTTTGTGAGAAAGTCTCCACTCAAAATTGCACTGCTCTATGCACAACACAAATATGATTTCATAATGTGTGCCAAAGGAAAGACTAATCTATTGTCATGACAAATTTTCACAATGATGTCAAATCCTCTTCCAAAGTGGATTCAGGTCACTCACTTGGATTTACACCCAAGATCAAAATAAACTGGCAACCTGGAGTCAATCACAATGTTTGTAACAGTGATAAGGTTGGCAAAATAAAAGGCCCCCCTCCTTTTTTTTTTTTTTTTTTCACCTGAGTCTCTTTACATGCAGATTTCAAAGAGCCTGAAGTTGAAGAAACTGCATTATTGTATTTTTCATAATGTGTATATCCTCATTGTTGTCCAGCAATGGAAAATAAAGACAAGGTTTTATGTTCTCAAGAGCCTCCATGCCCAGAAATCTAACTTTTTATTTCTAAATATGAGTTGATTTAATAAAGAATGATGATTACAGGTCTTGCCGTTTTAATGTCCTTTGACCATAACATCAATATAATGTCTGTGTTAAAACATTATGTCTGTGAAGAAATGTTGTATACCTAGCCTTTGTCTTTCAGTAACTGGCATCATCAACTAATGTACTCTTTTTCAAAACACATTAGCACCAATATTCTCATTTTTTAAGACTTTTTAATGATGTTTCTGTCTGAGAACTACTGAGCCCTACAATGAAGCCTGCTTGCTCATTGCTCTTAATTTTCTTTAAATAAATTATGAGTCTTCAGGTTGTAATGCAACAGATAACAAGGCAATTAGCACAGATTAAAACTTACAATAAAAAACTGTATTTGGAATGAACAGTCTCCTGATATAGCCTACAAAGACACTTTTTCTAGAAGCTTTCAACAAAAGCCCAAAATCTTTGTGCATGCCATTTATGGCACATACCTTCTCTGTGCAGAGAGTATTTCATCTGCGTCAATGTAAAGTAATATTTTCACTAATTGTCAAATATTCAGCATATTTCTTTCCATTCAATTATGAGATTTCTTTCATTGACACGAATATTGCTGAGAGTTCATCTGGAAAGGGAGTTGACTCAACTTACAGCAACCTTATAAGAGCCTTTTTCTGGTGTAGGCATTGCTCCCTTCTTAGTGGTGTTAGTGTAGACAGCCCGTGTGCATTCCTGTGTCCCTGGGAATATTGCTGCTATTCCAGAATTAGTCCCACAGAATTAAGGCTTCTGTGCACTACCCAGCTACAGCTATAATTTTCTAACAATTTTCATTATATGCTTTATTCTCCCTGGGAAGGTTTTGGCACTTTTTTAGCCTCCTAGAACTGACATCTGACATTGTCTTTTGGGCTCGTGGTCCCTCAGACAGCTGGAGTAGGTTGACAAAACATTTATTTTGCTCTCAAATCAGTCAGGCAGCCCTATGGCTTTCTTCACTGATGTGGGTTCGACAGCTAGTCTGCAAGATGATATCAGAGGGAGAGTTCTCAACCTTTTTAGATTCCTATGACAGCAAGAACTAAGAAAAATACTCTTGTTTCAGTCTCAGCCACGTTCAAGTTTAGTAATATTTTATTCTTATCTTTGTCATAATATTGAATCTAAAAAAGTATCCTGAGAAGCTGATTGTAAAACTCACAGCAAGGAAACTCTTCACCCAGATAGCCAACTTCAATAGCACAATATTTCCCTCAGGGAACGGGTCTTTTTCACAAGTCTGCTGTAAAATCAAACCAAATTTTAAGCTCAGGTGCAAATTCTGATTTCTAAATTCTGAGGTGGTGTAGAGTGCCTGATAGGTAGCAATACAATAAAGATTAACCTAGAAGGTAGGCTCTTTTAGTAAAATTTAATGTTTATGAATTCCTGGTTGTAATTGTTAATTTGAATGTTTGAGTAGCACAATTAAGATGTATGGGTGTAGCCAAGCAATGATGTTTCAATATAAAGTCATCAAGAATTATATTTAGCAGTATCTCTGCTTCTACTGCCCTTGGTTTGCCTCAGGAAAGAGAATCTTATGAACAATTTTAATGAACAAACAAACAAAAAGAACCAATTTAATTCAAATGACATTTGTTTTGGATTTGGTGTTTCTGAGGTTAAGTTTTTTAGTCAGGCAATGGTGTTTATTGCAACAAAGAATTGATTGGGTCATGTAGGGCATAGAGTACAAATAGCAGTGTCATTCACCAATAGGTACCACAATTTCCTCCAACATGTACTGCACTCCTACTGGTCCTTCCAGCACCAGTGGAAGAGAAACAGGAGAGAGTATCAGAAAAGCACACTTCGTTTTCATTTCTATATCTTAAATAAGCCCTGAGGCTAAGGCTCAAATGAGTGACAGGCTGGCTTATGTTATTTTAGTCTACAAAAATGTTTTATCAAATCGGCAGTGCTGTGTGTCAGTTATATGTGACCTCTGTATGGAAAATGTTTACATGACATTATTAACTGTTTTGCTCCAGGGTTTCCTTATGAATCTGCTATATTCTCTGCATTAAGAGCATGGCAACCAAGCTTTCCAGATCTCCAAACAATTGAAAATAGACTCTTACATATACTCAGAGTCTGATAGAGCACTTTAATTCAGATGTTTTGGAGAAAAGTTATTATGAAATTTTAACTTGGATTAACTCTGTTGCTTGATTGAGTTCCAGATACTGAATACATTATTAGTTGCCAGTCTTCCCCGCATAACAATAATAAACAAAGAGAGGTGATTATCCTTTTCCCAGATAAATACTGTATGGTGTCTACTTTTCCTAGGAAAAGAATTTTTCTTTTTATTCACTTTCTAAGGCCCCTTCAGATCCACACATTCACCCTCTTCTTTTACAGAACCACATACACCACCTTTTGAAGTTATGTTTCTCTCTTCTTTACTTTCTGTCTTGTGAGACTTGTTTTACTTGGGTAAGGTTATTTTTCCAGACCCAGAAATAACAGTTCACGAGTGATCTGTAATCTACACTTCCCCACCCTCGAAAAGAGTTGTATTTGAAAGATACACCCGATCTTTCATAGTTGTAAATATATCTGTGATCCTTCATACCATGAAAGAGAAAACAAGGTGTTTCAGGTAGAATCTTACTCCTGAGATGTCTTATATTTTCTTACGAAACAGACTCTGCAGCCTCATGGCTGGGTGATAGAGCCAAATCTCTTCATCTAGACTGTGGAGGATTTACCAGTGTTGCTTGTTTTACTCATTGGAGTTTTTTTCATGGTCTTGAGCCACAGCGCGGTGAAGCTGTGTTCCTGTTAACTGTGTGTTGCTCCCCCAGCAATTGAGTGCTCCTTATACTGGCATGTTTTGCTTGCTTTGCTTGCTCCAGGACTCTGGTTCCTTGATGGCTCTTGCAGAAAACACGTGCTAGAGTAGTAGCACTCTCAGCTCTACCCAGCCATGTAGGCCCTTCTGCTGCCAAACACAGAGTGAGGCAAGGCCTCTTTGTCAATGCTTTGTTCCCTCTTACAGAAGACCAATTCTCCCCATTCATCCCCACTCATTCCCACTCAGGAATGAAGAAGGCTTTGATGTAGCTTCCAGTACCCTGAAACCCTGAATTATTGCAAGGACACTTCCACACAGCTACATCATCCCTCACATTTTTGCTAATCAGAAAGCTTATTAAAAGTCCCTCCCTTCCCAGACAGACCTAGATGGTCACCCAGGTGGCCAGCACACATAAACACACATACCTACTCAGTCTCCCAACACAGAACAAATGCCCAAGCACTGCCTAAATTCTTGCAGTTGCGAGACCACAAACTCATGCAGACAGAGCATAGATACATGCTGAGATCTGTGCTGCTGAAGTGTTGAACTTCTGTGCTTTCTTTTTATCTTACCAAATTGAACTCAGACTTCGCAGAGACATGAAGTGGTACAGAAAGAATTTTTCCTAACTTGCATTCCCCAGGGAAATGCACATTTTTAGGGTAAATCAATAAATTCTCATGCTAAAATGACCAGAAGTATCATTTTGGCTTGCTGTGCACAAGTTGGGAAATGCCCAATTTACAGTTATTGTTTAGATTTCTTTTCAGCTCTCTTGCCTTTCTGACCTGTACAGTACATGACATGGAAGTCATTCAGGAGAAGTTGCACACGCTCACATATAACAAATCTGGTTTAATTGTCTCTGGGATAACTCATTGTTATCGCCTTACTCTTGGGTACGGAGTCTCTGTCACAACCCTTCTGATTTGTACATTAAAAATAAGTTGGATTATTTGTTACTTGTTAAAGCAGAACTTGCCATTACAGATATACACACATACTAAATAACAGTGGAATTTCCTCCCAGTGAATTCTTGGTTGTTGGAAGACCAATAAGTCAGCTTAACCACTGGTTTACAGGCTGCAGACACATTGTGGATTTAAAGCCCCCATGTCAGTGGCCACGTTGAGTCAGATGGCAAGCAGTCGACAGGCTGATATGAGCTAAAGACTTAACCTTTTAAAAGCAATAATGATGAGTGGAAAGGCTTATCTGAGTCTGGCACTGAGCAAGAAATTGGAAGCTAAACAGGAGATACCTGCAGATAAGCCATCTGAGATATAAAAGAATTTAGTGTGCTGAACATGTCCTTTAGTGGTCTACTGAGAAGTCAGAAAAGCATCCTCATGCTATGCTTGGTGCAAAAGCAAGCAACATTTTGATCTGATTTGAAAAAAAATGTGTATGGCACTGAGCAGTCCCCTGGAGATGTGTTTCTTCGGGAGTTTGGCACAGCCTGTGCAGGCTGGCCAGGTCTGCCAGTAAGGTGTCACTGAGAGACGAGGAACACACTTCTTCTCAGAGCATTTGTTGTTTGGCTTCTGTGGCTACATTATGGGGCAGTTTGGGGCAGCCTGTTCTTCCCGTGGTTGTCTGTCAAACAGGGAGGGGAGATGACTCCTGCCCCAAGGGTAGAGAGCCAGAGCAGGTGGACAGAGTGGCAGGGTGAGGCAGGAAGCAGGACGGAGAGAGGGATCTTCCCTACAATGCTTCAGGGAGCAAGAGACCTGTTTAAATATTTGTGAATTTACGTCATTCACTTAATAAGATTTCTCTACCTGACAAGTTACTCTGCTGATATGATGAGTTCCAATAAATCCTGCTTTAAAATTAGATGGAGGCAGATGGTATCTTCTCCTTTGCTCACTCCAGAGTTATGTGGAGCAGTTATTTTGGTTGATTCAGTCCCACCATCAATACTGAGCATGGCAAACAACCGCAGACTGCACTGGTGAAACTGCAAAGCACACTGCCCATCTGGGTAGACAGGTGAATTTCTCTGCAGGTTTGGACCTGCAGAGAAAAGGATTTGTACATGGAAAAAGGAAGAGCTAAGTGTTTTCCCATTTCTTGCATTGAAAATAGAAAGTCCCAGACCGGCAGAGCTGTCTGCAGGGTGTCTTCTAACTTTCAGAGGTTCAGGTGCCTTCTCAGGAGGTACAAATGTCATTGTGGCCAGCAATGCAACTTCTATGGCAAATATTAGTGCTTCAGTTTCTTTAATTATCACCTCACACTACAGTCAGTAGACAGGAAGGGCTGCTGTGGCCTTGTCAGTCAGCAGTGAAGAAGAATATTTTAACTGAGATGCTCCGGTTTTGGCAGGCAAGCCAACTCAAGAGCAAGCCTGGAGATTTGTGTAACTGCCAACACTTTGCATCCTGCTGGATTCACACGAGAGGATGAAGTATCTCCAAACAAGGACACTAACTTTGGTTTGCCAAGGAAACAAACTGAGTGTTACAGAGTGTGTGTTCCATTTCTCTGCTCTAGCAACTAACACCTAAAATTCCATGCAGAAGTATTCAGTAGCGCAAGCAGTAATTGTGTCTGGATATTGAGAGTTAAATCCCTTCAGCAGAACATATCGAGCAGTTTTATTTCAGGGGCATATATATATATATCAGAAAAAATTGTGTCAAAGGATAGAGATTATCCACTTTCCCTCTGCTGGTTGTCACAAATCTGAGAGAAGGGCTAACCTTCTGCCTGTAGGTCACAGCAGCTGCAAGTAGCCCTGAATGGATGCAAGGAATAATTTTAGATTATTGGTTTTTAAAATATTAATGGCTGCAATTTATTGGTTTTTAAACATCTGTTTCCTACTTTTCCTCTGATGAATTCTTAGAGACAGAAGAAATTACCTAAAAATGTATTTTTTCCCTCTGTATCAGGGTAACACCCAAAAAATGTCCTTGCAGGTAGGTTCCCAAAGAAGAAAAAGCTTGTTTTGCAAACTGTTTTCAGCTGGCTTTATCCAACCACAAGTACCTTCTCAGCACTGTTGGTAACTAAACAGTATGTTGGATAATGTTTTTTTAAAAAAATCTTAGATCCATGCAAGTGTACATCTCCCAGGAAATAACTCCTTAAGTTCTAGTTGGAACTTCTCAAACTGTGATTTCCAGAACAGTGCTTGTATAAATGGAGAGTAGATAATAACGTTTATTAATGTAATGATTAAAGAATACATTTATCCTGACAGAATAATTACTCTTAAAAGACCTTAAACATCTGCTTCAGTAAGTTACAAGCCTCTCACAACTCTTATTCTAATGTCAGTACAATTCCTCACCTAGGTGTACTGCAATCTGCACCTAAACAAGAGAAATCTGAAATGGTGGCTGAGAAATGAATGGGAGGAAGATTTCTTTAAATCCTTTTATCATTCAAACCATTCAGCCTTCTGTCAATACCTACCAGAAAAATCCCCAAAGCAAGACCCATCCCCAAACACTGTTGCAGAAACAATAGAACTATAAAATGCTGTGTTTGCTGCAATCAAGGGAATTGCCCAAGTCTGTGCTGCTTCTGCTTTATATCTTCTTCCTCTAGTCTGGAAATCCCCTCCTTGGCAATTACAGAATCACAGAATCATCAGGGTTGGAAGAGATTATCAAGATCATCTAGTCCAGTTACCAACATAGCACCATCATAAATTATATCCCTAAATGCCACATCCAGATGCCTTTTGGATACTTCCAAGACAGTGACTACCATTCTCCAAGGCAATCTACTCCAACGCCTAACCACTCTGTCCATGATTTTCTTTTTTTTAATTTCTAATCTGCACCTCTGCTGGTACAACTGAAGGCCATTTTCTCTCACCCTTCCTCTTGAGACATTGTTGGAGAAGGAAGAATCTGACACCAGTTAGTATCCAGATAGCTTCGCTTTATTGCTGCAAACACGCTGTATTTATCACAATCTCACTTCTTTACACGCGTTCATGTGCTAACTACGCATACTGTGATTGGTTGCCTCGCTCAGTACACGAGCTGTTCACGCGCTTCTTCTCAGACTTTCATTGGGTAATGTCACTGGGGGGGTGAGCGCCCTAGCTCTGCCAATGTGGCTGCATCCTCCGCCCTTTCACTGCCCAGGGATTTTCTGCAGCTGCTTCTTCTTAGCTCAACAACCCTATGACCTTGAGCAAGCTCTACTGTGCTATTTTCGTGTCCCTTACTTATCAGCTAGTCTCGGACCATAAACTCCTCTACAAGACATGGCAGAAGAGCCTGGCCCCTGCCTCACTACAACCTCCTTTCAGGTAGTTATAGAGGGCAATAAGGTGCCTCTGACGCTCCTTTTCTCCAGACTAAACAAGCCTGATTCCCTCAGCTCAGTTCCCTCATAAGACATGTGTTCCAGACCCTTCACCTTCTCAATTGCCCTTCCCTGGGCACATTTCAGCACCTCAGGGTCCTTTTTGAAGAGAGGGGCCAAAACTGGACACTATATTTGAGGGGTGTGGCCTCATCAGTGCCAAGTACAGGGACAAAGCCTCTCCCCTAGTCCTGCTGCCCCTATTATTCTTGATACAGGCCAGGATGCCACTGGACTTCTTGGCCACCCATCTGGCTCATATCCAGCTGGCTGTGAACCAGCACCCTCAAGTCCCTTTCTGCTGAGCAGTTCTCAAGCTGCTCTTCCTGCAGCCTGTAGCCCTGCAAGGTGTTGTTGTGACCAAAGTGCAGGACCTGGCATTTTGCCTTATTGAACCTCATGGCTTTTTCCTCAGCCCATCTGTAGTTTCTTAAGATCTCTCTGTGGAGACCTTCTAACTTCAAGTGGATCAATACTTTCATCCAACTACTTGTCATCTGTGAACTTACTCAGTTCCCCTGTACACATAATCCCTGAAGATGTTAAACAGATGTTTACCTTAGGTGGGACTCCCTTATGCAAACATGCCATACACACAGGTTTTATGTGTATTGAAGTCCCTTGCATCCTCTGTCCACCTACAAATGCATTAGTTTGTTTCTGCTGAAAAAATGCATTATGGCCCTGGAGTAACTTCTACAGCTTTTCCTTTGGTCCTGCAGTGCTCTTAAAACAACTTTTTTACTTTTTTTATGCACATCATGGAAACATCCGGAATGTTGTTGTCTGTCACACGCAACCTGTCTTATTTCCAAACTTGTGATACTCAACACATGGATTAAGCATTCACAGAAAGGCTCANTACAATTCCTCACCTAGGTGTACTGCAATCTGCACCTAAACAAGAGAAATCTGAAATGGTGGCTGAGAAATGAATGGGAGGAAGATTTCTTTAAATCCTTTTATCATTCAAACCATTCAGCCTTCTGTCAATACCTACCAGAAAAATCCCCAAAGCAAGACCCATCCCCAAACACTGTTGCAGAAACAATAGAACTATAAAATGCTGTGTTTGCTGCAATCAAGGGAATTGCCCAAGTCTGTGCTGCTTCTGCTTTATATCTTCTTCCTCTAGTCTGGAAATCCCCTCCTTGGCAATTACAGAATCACAGAATCATCAGGGTTGGAAGAGATTATCAAGATCATCTAGTCCAGTTACCAACATAGCACCATCATAAATTATATCCCTAAATGCCACATCCAGATGCCTTTTGGATACTTCCAAGACAGTGACTACCATTCTCCAAGGCAATCTACTCCAACGCCTAACCACTCTGTCCATGATTTTCTTTTTTTTAATTTCGAATCTGCACCTCTGCTGGTACAACTGAAGGCCATTTTCTCTCACCCTTCCTCTTGAGACATTGTTGGAGAAGGAAGAATCTGACACCAGTTAGTATCCAGATAGCTTCGCTTTATTGCTGCAAACACGCTGTATTTATCACAATCTCACTTCTTTACACGCGTTCATGTGCTAACTACGCATACTGTGATTGGTTGCCTCGCTCAGTACACGAGCTGTTCACGCGCTTCTTCTCAGACTTTCATTGGGTAATGTCACTGGGGGGGTGAGCGCCCTAGCTCTGCCAATGTGGCTGCATCCTCCGCCCTTTCACTGCCCAGGGATTTTCTGCAGCTGCTTCTTCTTAGCTCAACAACCCTATGACCTTGAGCAAGCTCTACTGTGCTATTTTCGTGTCCCTTACTTATCAGCTAGTCTCGGACCATAAACTCCTCTACAAGACATGGCAGAAGAGCCTGGCCCCTGCCTCACTACAACCTCCTTTCAGGTAGTTATAGAGGGCAATAAGGTGCCTCTGACGCTCCTTTTCTCCAGACTAAACAAGCCTGATTCCCTCAGCTCAGTTCCCTCATAAGACATGTGTTCCAGACCCTTCACCTTCTCAATTGCCCTTCCCTGGGCACATTTCAGCACCTCAGGGTCCTTTTTGAAGAGAGGGGCCAAAACTGGACACTATATTTGAGGGGTGTGGCCTCATCAGTGCCAAGTACAGGGACAAAGCCTCTCCCCTAGTCCTGCTGCCCCTATTATTCTTGATACAGGCCAGGATGCCACTGGACTTCTTGGCCACCCATCTGGCTCATATCCAGCTGGCTGTGAACCAGCACCCTCAAGTCCCTTTCTGCTGAGCAGTTCTCAAGCTGCTCTTCCTGCAGCCTGTAGCCCTGCAAGGTGTTGTTGTGACCAAAGTGCAGGACCTGGCATTTTGCCTTATTGAACCTCATGGCTTTTTCCTCAGCCCATCTGTAGTTTCTTAAGATCTCTCTGTGGAGACCTTCTAACTTCAAGTGGATCAATACTTTCATCCAACTACTTGTCATCTGTGAACTTACTCAGTTCCCCTGTACACATAATCCCTGAAGATGTTAAACAGATGTTTACCTTAGGTGGGACTCCCTTATGCAAACATGCCATACACACAGGTTTTATGTGTATTGAAGTCCCTTGCATCCTCTGTCCACCTACAAATGCATTAGTTTGTTTCTGCTGAAAAAATGCATTATGGCCCTGGAGTAACTTCTACAGCTTTTCCTTTGGTCCTGCAGTGCTCTTAAAACAACTTTTTTACTTTTTTTATGCACATCATGGAAACATCCGGAATGTTGTTGTCTGTCACACGCAACCTGTCTTATTTCCAAACTTGTGATACTCAACACATGGATTAAGCATTCACAGAAAGGCTCAGAAGGAATGGAAATGTGAGTCACTAAGTGGTGACAATAATGTTCTTTCAGAGATCATTTTGCTTTTTGGGACAGAAGCCTTCGACTCTTCTTGGTTTTTGGTCAGTGACCCCACATCTGGTTTAATCACGGGATCCAAATAAAGAGTTGAATATAAATTCTTCTTTAAAGACTTTTCTGTGACTTGGCTTACTGTGCTGGATCAATCCCTGGGGTTGGGTCACAACACTGGCTTCAAGAGGATAGCTGAGGGCCATGAGATGTGCCAAGTACAGAGAGAGCAAAGGGAACAGGGTGTGGGCACCTACCCTTAGGACTTTGGCAGATCTCATCTGTATTTACATTTTTGTTGCCTTGTATGAAGAAACACCCAGTTGTTACTGGAACCAGTGAGAGAGGTTTCCTTTTCTATGAACATGAGCTCTTATACTGAAGTGGATTTTGTAATCTGCAGGTCTCAAAATCTACCATATTTTTCTGAATTATAGTTAGAAAAGCTACAAATTAGTGACACAAGCTATTTTTCCTGAGAGAAAATACCTGACCAGTATAGAGACTCCTGGTACAACAGCAGGAAACATCTCTGTTAATATATATAGCAATAATATATAAATAATCATATACAAATACATTTTGGGGTTTCCTATCCTAATTCCCAAGAGATACTCTACTATAAAAAGTTAAGAGAGGTTGTCACCTACAGTAACATGCTGAACTCTACATCTGTTTTGAATAGAAAATTTAGGGAAAATTACTGCACCTGAGTTGGCTGTAAGCACTCCTTTTTCTATTTTCTCTTTAACTTTGCTACTGATTCCATCTCTGTTATGGGATACTCATAAACAGAAGGACCAGCCAAAATAAGCAGATGGCAATTCACACTTCTAATGTTTGAAGTGTGCTGTATAGACAGTATTAGTTGTCTCAGACCCTTCTGGTGAAAAACTCCTGCATTTAGCACCTTGCCATCTTTTTGGGATTCTGTTAATACTCTTTCCTTGTGCCTAGCTGGGCTTGGTAGCCTTCCCCTATGAGACTTGCTTTGCTGGACTCTCTCTCAGCCCTCAGCCCAAGCTGCCCTGCTCTCCTGGTTTTACAGCCTTTTGTTGTATAATCCCAAATCTGAGAGTAGATGCATTGAGCCCCTATGAATGGATGCTGGCTGTTTGATCTGTCACACACAAGCAGAGACCTATGGATCACACCAACCTCAGAGGTGTTGGTTTGAGTTAGGCAATGACCTTTACAAGGCTGCAGAATGGTCCATGGGATTGTGTGTGATGTGGTTATACAGGGACTAGAATAGTTTTCCCTGGCCTGTTGAGCCTGGTGATGCTAAAGGTGCCTAAGCATTGTGAAGTATTCCCTAGAGCTCTAGCTTGTTAAACAGGACATCTTTTTACTATTTGTACTGGCAAGTTAGTAGAGCAAAGATTATAATGGAAGTGAAAAGTGCTGGATTACAAATAAGTTACAGGAAATGCAGAATGCAGTTGTGATTTATCATTCAAAATCTCAAGCCGTAAATCAGCTCAGTGACCCTTAAACGAATGCAGTAGCAAAGAGGTGTGACTTATAAATCAGGTTTGGACTTCATACATCAACCAGGCAGGATGTAAATCCATTGTTTGACAAGGTATGTCAACTATTCAAGACATAAATAGTATGATAGGTATATTCTGACAAAGGTCGTCTTGGTTGTAGCCAGTGCTCCGTAAGAAGAAGGGAGGAAAGAGCAGATGGTATTTCTGCATTTGCTGTGTCGCCCTGATTTTTCAAGTTTTCTGAGGCACTTTCTAACTCGATGTTTTTCATAGTTCTTAGTTCTTTCTCACACACACGGATGTTGTTATCAGAAATCTGTTTTGGTAAGACGAGGTTGTTTACATACGTTCTCTTGGTGTGAAGAAAAACTGATGGACAGTTGTCTTGACCAACAGGAGGGGAGAGGTGTCAGCCTTCTTCTCCAATCCCTGGTCTTTGTAGAAATACTATTAATATGGAGTCTGATGTTTTAATAAAGAGTTTTCAGCCTTCTCAAGGGAAAGTGTCCATGTGTGTCATTGCGTGTCCCACAGCGACATTTGCTGTACAGAAGAGGCTGAGGGAAGAGCTGGTTTTGCCACGGGGAGGAGAAGGCAGCACAGCCATCTCTGTGGGGAATACCAGCCTTGCACAGCAGAGATCAACACACCGATCCCTTTGCTGGTCCTGATCCTGCATGCCTGGGAGATACAAGCTGTGCATGTGCAGTGCTGAGATGAGCTAATTCACTTCTGTGCTTGAGTATGGCTGGGGATTTCACGTTTGAGTTTTTGCAGAGAGCTCTGCTGTTCCACATAGGTGTGCTGGCTCCCTCCCAGCCAGATGGGTATCTCTGGCAGTGCTCTGTGCTGTGCTGTGTACACATGCCCTCTGCCAGCTACATATCCATTACAAGTTCTTGTGGAAATGCCAGGACAACTTAACACTCTGGGTAAATAAATCATGACCAAATGACAGAGCCCAGCACGACTGAGCTGGGAAGCAGGGCTGGATCTGGGCAACTGGGCAGGATGTGGTGCCTCTGGAGTGCAGGGCTAATCTCTTGCTGTAACTGAGCACTGTGACTTTTTCTGTTGTCTTAGGTTTATTAGGCATAAGGCTGTTTACTGCAGTCACCAAAGAAACAATTATTCACTACCATACTTAGCTGCTCTGGAGTGACTTGCTGCATTATGAAATCACTTAAAATGTGCCTCATCCAAATGTTTTATGAGCATTTCCAATCATGGTGACTTAACCACTTCCCTGGGCAGCCTGCTTCAGTGCTTGGCAAGTCTTTCAGTGAAGAAATTTTCCTAATATGCAATTTAAACATCCCCTGATGTAATTGGAGTTCGTTTTGTCTTGTCCTGTTGCTTATCTTGGAGAAGAGACTGATGTGGCTAAATTATAAGATTTTCCCTGATCTCAAACAGAGAAAGGAAACTGTCAGGGCCATGAGGGCACAGCCAGCCCTTACTGCCCCTGTTCAGCCCCCTGCAGCTCTCCCAGTCTGCTAAGGGCCCAGGCAGGACTCCAGCTCCCCAACATTCCCCACCCTGGCCCAGGGCAATGAATTACAGAAGAAAACCTTATTGATACCAATACCCACAGACATCCCTATTAAAGCAATAAAATGAGTTACAAACAGTGAAGATTTGTCAGAAAAAAATTGTGGCAATTTGTTAAATTTCTTCTGAAAGATGACAAGTCTCTTGCACAGATGAGCAGCATTTGGTGGCGTTGGTTGCTGCCTCATGTCATACACTGACAGCTGAGGTAGGGAAGAGCATTCTGGACAAACTGCAGTTTGGAAATTCTTTGGAAAAGTATGCTCAGGATTTTTTATAACTGATATCACTGTCAAAACAGACAGGGTCCACTTTGTGTCTACAACTGCTCAGTATTTTTACAAGTGGCCTGGAGTATGAGATAAAGAGGATGTCTTCCATGTGGGCATGGAAGAAGGTGTGAGGAGGAGAGGACTATGAAGGCTGGTGCAGTTTGAAATCATAAAAGCAATGAAAAAGTGAAGAAAAGAACTAGAAACAATCATAGGTCTGGAAAAAGTCCTCAGGCAAGGAAATTTGAAAAAAGAGGGGTAGCCTGAAGTAAAGAATGCAGCATTAAACTAGGCAGCAGCTGTTAAATGAGATAGAAGTGTCTACAGGGAAGATAGACAACAGATGCACGGAGAATCGCAGAAGAATCAGCATTCCAATTGCCCATCAGTAGACTCAACTGAGACACCAGAAGAAGCTTCTGTGTCCTAAGGACAGAGAAATTTTCCCAGTGTGCCAGTAAATCTCTCTTGGGAGTTATTTAAATTCAGACTATGAAAGCTTCCATGAGGGTGACATAGGCCTCTCAAATTTTGATTTAGGAGTGGGGGACATGATAGAATGCAATTTGAAAAACTCGCCAGTACTGAGTTTTATGATCTTTCCAAGCAATCTGGATTAATGTGCAAGTGGCTGGTCCTCAGTATTACCTATCCCACTGCCAAACTGTGACCACAGTTTTGTCATTGTTGATTTTCTTTTTTAAGCATATGACTAGGTTATTTAGCATCAGACTTTGCAGTGATTCTTTTTTCACTTTGCTGGGAAAACAGTATATGTTTTATTATTTTCCCATTAATGACAACTGAAGTCCAATTATAATTAGTCATTGTACAAAGTAGTCATTGCTGCTGTGCATTTCAGCTTTGTGAGACAGACAAGTGAGGAAGGTGCTACTGTGGTTGATGTCTGGATCATTGTTAGCATGAGAGTGTGTGTTCCATGATGAAGTAAGATCTTTTGTTGTTGAACAACTAAAAATCTGGATTGCTCTCTCATGAAAAAGGAACTGTTGGATCCATATTATACATATAAAGTACATTAGCCTAGAGCAATTATAACATCTCTATGTATATTTTTAGATTTCTCAAAAATATTAGACAATGCTCAAAATGCTCTTCTGAAGTGTGTGATCAAATACTCTTTTCAAACATGAAAGCTTAAGGCAATGTGAGACTAGCTCAGACCTTGAAATCACAGGTTCCTGATAGAGCTTTGCTCATATCATCTGTGTCCTGCTCCTTTCCTTATATTAATTACATAGTTAGAAGAGTAAAATAAATCCAAGAAAAAGGGAACACACACACAGTGACACTAGTCTTACTCTGCAGGATAATGAATTATCTCACACACACACAAAAAAAAAAAACATACTAGAAAACCACTAAACTGGAATTTTATTCTGTTAAAATATTCTTTTATGGTCTAATGCTTGTGCAGTTTCTTTATGGATGATCAGTACTAAAAAGTCAATTGTAACCTAAGGTGTGTCTAGGAGACTCTTGTACATTGCTGACATCTTCAGAAGGTGGGCATAGAGCTCTAAATCACCATGTACAACAAGGTGCAGATGGGTCACTGCAGCTATTTTCCTCCCACAGTCAGGAAGCTTTCTTTAGTCCCTTCAGTGGGGAATTTCCCTCCTGGGAGAGGTGCCAGCTCTGAGGTCATGGGCACTGAGATCTCCCAGCTGCTCTGCTGCCCTATCTGTGTCCCAGCACACTCCTGCCACTCTGGGTGCTGCCCACACGGGCTAAAAACTGCTTCTGCTCTCCTACTTTGTCTACACACAAGTGCTTAAAACCAACAACTCACAGTTTCATGTGCTTTGTAGAACTGTGTCTTTTATTTTCTGTTTCCTGAGAGGAAGGTATGGATGATGCCGCTGGAAAGAAAGAGGATGGGCTGACCATTGCAGAGCTGTGTTTGTAACCGCAGAGACAAGATTGGTTTATCATTCCGTGTTTATAATACCCACCCTGAATCTTGTTGTTTGGGAGGTTTTCTTTTGTATTCAGGACATTTCATTTTGACCTTAATCCACTCTCTGAGCATGACATATCTTAGTTACAGGTCAGGACTTGTCTTTTCTAATGCTATCATGTTAGTCAAGTGACAATTGTTGTTTACTATCACCCAACACTTTGAGTTGTCAATGTCCCGAATATGATAACCTGCTTCCCTTTTCCTGCAACATGTCACCATTAGCATTCCAGCTGCATTACACACTGCCTTTAGGGATACAAAGTTAGGGCACCAGGCTCTCCTAACATTAAACACGGGGACCACCTCATGTCCCTGAACACTCAGGGTTCAGCAAGAGGAGTTAATAGGGATGAACACTCATTTGAAAAAAAGCTTTCAGCTGACTAAATTTATAAAAAATATGGTCTCTTTAATGATTTTATTTGTCTCTTTAATTAATTTGCGATTAAAAGAACCTACCTGCTTAATAGAAATTGTGATTACTGATATATTATTTACTCACTGCTTATATCTTACCTCTGTATTGTTGCAAGTCTTCAGCCAGCTCCTGGTTACTTAATGCACTGGACTTGTGACTTTGATTCTAAGGCTCACCTCATATTACAAAAGCAATCAAGATTTGGGTCATATAAACTAATCCACTGGAAATAGAATAATTAGTTACTCAGTGTGCATTTATATTTGCAAAATTGTTGCTTTGAAACAGCAATAAAAGAGAAACCAGAATGGAAACTATGTTTTAAAATAAAAATTCCAGGTATTTGCTGAAGTGAGACTCATACTTCTTCTTGTACTTTTTCCAGTCCAATTTTAAAAATCCTGAGGGATATTAAGTAACAAATTAGACATGAGCTTCCAATATGTTGTGCCTGTGAAAGAAAGGTCAGTGTGGTTTTGGGTTGCATTCACCAGGCACCCTATCATCCTGTATTGGAGCAGGAAGCTCATAATCTTTCTTTATGTGGTTTTAGGATGCAAAACATGCTCTTGCAATGCTGTGTTCAGTTACGGGCGTCTTATTACCAGAAAGATATTGACAGATCATAAAAGCACAAGGGCTCAGGTCATTTTCATTTGTCACACAGTGTGACATTCCACCCTTCTCCTTCTCCCAAGAGGGGAAAGAAGCATAACAAAATTTGACTCCAGAAATATTCTGATTTATTTATTAGTAAGTTATGGTAATAAATGCACTGTTCTGATATTATATTATGCAAGTTTAAGTGACCTGCCATTCTTGTGAGAACAATTGTGAATCCTCACCATGTATAAAAAATGCAGAATATGATGCTTGAAGGCCCAAAGTAGAAGTCTAAGATGATATTGCTATATATTTCCTGCACCAGAATGGTAAAACAATTTAGGTGCCCACACATAGATTCAAAAGTTGTTGGCATCTAGAAGCCTTTCCAGGATTCCAGGAAGTCTTGGCATGCCCTTTAAAATATTAAGACATTTTTCCATTCTTATCACAGGATTGTTCCTGTGATAATTATTTTAAATATTTAGAAACCTGTAAGCACTCTTAAGCTAATCACACTTGTCTCCTTTGTAGAGTATTATTAAAGTTTCTGAATTAGTAATGTGTTACAATCTTTTGTGATTTTATGGATATTTTAATTTTGTTTCATAACTCAATGCCCAAAGAAAGCATTTCTCATTTTTTATATTGTGGAGCAGATAATTCAGTAGGAGTTTTCATTAATTTTCTTTGTAAAGCTTATGCAATTCTTTGGAGTTTTTTCATCTTCTCCCTGAAGGAGGAACAGATTTCCAAAAGCGGTGCAATTTTCTGTGCTTTATTCTGGATTTGAAAAATATTCTTTTAGAATCTCTGATGCATGGGACTTCAGATATGCTTTCAATAATACATTAAATATTTATTCATGTCTCAGAGGAGACTGCCACCTGGGAAAGGACACAATCCTGGCCAGAATGGGGAGTCCATTGGCACTATGACCTCAGTCACACCTCAGGCAGTTGGAGCCTGGGGGCAGCCACCACCACAGCTGCCAGGCTCAGGCAGCCCCTTACCCTTGTAAATAAATCTAAGGCTTTATAAATAAACATAGCTCACGGTGCTTGTGGACTTCATTTGAAGATTGACTTATATGCATCCCAGGTTGCATATAACATGCAATACCTGAGGTAAGGCATGATCTACAAGTAGATTATGGGATCCATCCTTACCTAGAAATATGCACAGAGCTGTATGCACACGTACATGTCCGTGCACACAGACACATCAGCACATGCACATTAAAACACAAACATGTGGTAGTAATGAGACAACAGGCAGCAGAAGGCTTCAGGAAGGTACATGGGTCACTCCTGCAAAGCCAGAACAGGCAGGATGGATCAGAGTGGGGATATACTCCCTCTGTCTCTCTGTGTCTCTCTCCCCCTTGCCCCATGGCCCATCAAAGCTCATGCCACAATCTGAGAAGTTCAATCTACACAGGCTCACAGTGTATAAGAGGGATAGGAATATGTTTTGTGTACAACAGGAAAAGCAACTGAGTGAATGAAAACCTGTGAGTCCTGTTGTGTGACTCAGGCCTGCAAACATCACAGTTTTGTTTCTTGGTCAAATATCTGGATTTCTGAGTGACTGTGGTTAAGATACCTGGTGCTGGAGCTGTTTGAGGACATCACTGCAGCAGTTCCTGTTCTTCAATGGAAATATGAGATTATAAAAGTAGGGTTCTGAAATACAGATGCACAGGGCCTGGAATCATTGTGGAAAGGCAGAAAGTGCACTTTGGGTCCTCTATTCTGGAATGAAATTCTTCCCTATGTCTCAAAATCAGCCATTTCATTTACAACGTCTGTTGTTTGGTAATTATAATATTGTCAGGACCTTGGAAATCTGCTCAAAGCCTAACCTGGCATTTGTGTGTTATTTTATAGTCACATTTACTACTCCAGGGACACTCATTTTTACATTATATGGTTCTGTTTACTGTGAGGGTGGAAAGCCACTGGAACAGGTTGTCCAGAGGATCTGTAGATGCCCCAACCCTGGAAGTATTCAAGGCCAGAGTGCACAAGATTTGGGGCAAACTGGTCTAGTGAAAGGTGTCCAAGCCCAAGGTAGGAGGGTTGGAACTAGATGATCTTTGGGGTTCCTCCCAACTCAAGCCATTCTATGATCCTATCCTGAGTTCACTCTTACTTGGAAACAGCGCAACACCATATTTGCACTAATTTCTACTTAAAATCTACCTCAGAGATTTCAGTTTCTGCAAGGACATTTTATTAAAGTCTGAATGGACTTGTAAAGAAAAAAAATTCATAAACATCTACTGGCCTTTAATTTTTCTTTTATACAGGCACTTGTTCTGGTTTCAGGGATGTGTTTTGTTTCAAGAGTAGTCAAAGGATATTCAAAATCTTTAAACTTCTTGACTACAGTTATCAGCCTGGAGGACAAGGAAGTAAAAAAGGAGACAAAATAATAGGAAGTTGTCTCCCCTATAGGCTGCTCCTCTCTCTGAGGAGAAAAAAAACAAAGGTGTGATTATTAATTGTTTTGAATAGATGACTCCCAAAGCAATACTACAACACTGAATACATATTTTAGACTGGTGTCCCAAAGTGACACTGTCATATCATAATCCCATCTCACAAAATACACCACAGAGAACACTTACTACAAATAAGGTACAACCAGTACAATACAGACAAAATGCTGTGAGTATGAGAGCAGATAAGTCCAAATTGTAAGTAGCAGCTGTTGAACCAATAGAGTGAATGTTTATAACAATTTTCTTTTAACACACTGTGGTTGGATCTGTCCTTATCTCAACCCTTCAGGCCCCACATTGGATGCCAAAAAGAACTGTCATGGTTTTAAACCCAACTGGAGATGAAACTCCATGCAGCCACTGGCTCAAACCCACACTTTCTCCATCCACACACCCCCACACCCGTCCACCCAATCCCGGTGGCATGGAGAGGAAAATTGAAGTAAAACATGTATGTTGAGATAAGAGCAGTTTAATAATTGAAAAGAAAGTAAATTGGGTCAGTTCAGGTCATCTGTCCCAGTTATGTTCCCTCGCAATTAGGGTTTTTTGGTTTTTTATGTACCACCTCACTGGCATGAGACAAGGAAAAAAGTCCTTGACTTAGGACAAGCATGACTTAGCAAAAAACCAAAACATCAGTGTGTTATCAACACCATTCTCATTCCAAACCCCCAAAATAGCGCTGTAACAGCTCTCTGTTTATTGCAAAGGCAGCTCTGGTGAACGAGTATATGCATCTCTTCTGCAATGTCACTCTGTTCGGCAAACTTTGGCTTCCCTTTCCTTGTCTCTCCCTCGGAAGCGGGTGGAAGGATGCACTGCTGCTGGCCAACAAATGGTGGAGCTCTTGCTTTGAGAAATGGGGACGATAATTTCACTGCTCACAAGCCGATGCAGAAAGAGGAGCTGGCAAGACACATATCTGTGTTAAACTGCAGGGCTGCTGAAGGACCAGTTCTGTCTGTTAGACGGATGCCAGTGGAGAATAGAAATGCATTAGAGCTAAAAAGACTAATTTTTTTAACATTTTTTTTTTTTTAAGAGCAGCTACCTCAGTCATGGTGCCTAAATTATGCTCCTGATTCAACAATCTGCATTTTCTGAAAGTGGCATAAACTAAGCATTAAATGTAGCTAATTTGATTTACTTTTTAATTTAAGAATTCTGTTTATATGTAGCAATTTAAGTTTTTGTTTTTAAAAGACCAAAAAGTCTGTTTTATATTTTAGTGTTAATTCTTAGAAGGTGAAGAAAAAATATGCTGCAGAATTTCTGATGTACTTTTTGTAATATTTTCAACACAAAAATTCAGATCACTCACTAGAACTTTACAAAACGGTGTAAAATATTGTAAATATAATAACTTTTATAGGAATCTTCCGTCATTGAAAACAGATTTTTAGATTTCAGAGAATTTCTTTTTGTACAAATCTTCATTTGAATACTTTTCATGGATCTAAGAAAGATAATGTGAGGTTTTTGTTTTTTTTTTTCATTTCAAATGACAAACAGTCACTGGATTAAAAGAGTTAAGAATAATTTGTCCCACACAGACAGTGTCTCAGAACATAGGCAATAAAGTTTTATGTGACTGCTAGAGATATTTTTTTCTCTTTAGACATAATGTTGCTGATACATATATTTGTGGGAAATACATGTGTGTGCTCAGCTTTACACATAAATCCAGTTACATCTTCCTAGTGGAGGAAAATATCCCAGATCAGTCTTTTTCCCCTGTCATGGCAATGTATACTTAAAAGCAAGAGCCAGTGTCACACTGTTACTTGGGTGTCACAGCCCAAGTAAGGGTTTGTTCCACCCCAGATACTCACAGTTTTATAGGTTTGGGGCCAAAATACCCTTCACATGCCTGTAAGTGATGCTTGGGATATAAAACCACCATGTAATAGTGAGACACTAATTATGTAGCAGATTAACTAGAATATCCCAGCCATTTTTTTTGTATAATGTGCTTGATAAGTTGACTGCAAATTGTTCAGCAGAGCGGAAACCCAAAACAAAACAGAAAACACACACACCCTCGAATCCAGCCTTCCAACTTGCAAGAAAACTCCAAACAATATAAGGTATTTCAGCGGAATTTGTTTTGGAGCAGCTATATTGGAGCTGGACAGCCAGGAAAGCTTTCCCCCTCCATTTCTTCCTTAGCCATTCTGTTTTTCTTCAGGACAGAGTGACTGCTTGTTGTCAAATAATGCCTTCCTCCATTATTTCTCATCAAGAGCAATGGAAGGGGTGCTAGCGTTGTGTCTTCTCAGACCCTAAAGGATCTAGCAATACAGCTTGCTGAAAAGCCATTATATTTGAAGGAGCATTTAATTTGTGCTTTAGTCTTACTGCGGGCCGTAAACACAGGTGTCGGGATTTTTTAAAGGCTCATTTTTAAAGGGGCTGCAGGGTTCACAGCACTGCAGTCTTTGCCAGCCAGATTACAGTTTGCGCACAGTGTATGTCCCTGGAAGTGACTACCTTGGTGATTTAGCCTGAGCGCTGTTCTGAAGCTGACTGGAATAGATTTACTTGTTTGGGCCTGTAATTGACTTGCCACAAAACAGTTTTTATCAATCAATGCGCTTTAATTGTTACTTTTGTGACTGTTTCCTGAAGCAAAGGGGGGGGGAGAAAGTATTCTATATGTGGCGTGGAAGGATTTAAAAAAATGATCAGACAATGCCAGCAAGCTGGGTGGGCAATCGTAGAACTTGAAAATTACTGCTGAATCCTTTCTAAAAATACCGGGTAGATTCAGAATGATGCTGCCACTCCTTAACCGAACTTGTGACAAAGATTATAAATCATATCTCATGCACANTTGCAAACCTAATGATACAGCAGAATTCCCAAGTAGCAGTTGCAGGCTGGTCTTAGGGGCAGCAGACGCTGTGCTGGAGGAGAACTCACTCTCAAGGGCTCTCCAGACTTCAGATGCTTCAAAATTTATAATTTTTCAAAATCTTCTACTGGAGCAGACTGCACTATGGTTTTAATAACTTCTTTTGATAAGATAGTGTATTGTAGTGATAAAATACCTCAATTAAATTTCTCATCTTTTATAAAAAATGACTGAAATGTAATTCAATATTGTAACTGGAAGCTGCTTAGTTGGAAGTGGATTTGGGATGTTCATTAGAGTCAGTGGCTTGGAAGGAGGCATTTAGATTCATTCCATCAGTTTCCATCTCTGCTAATGTCAGAGAAAACCAGTCTAAATAGCTGTCTAGAAAGATTTTCCCCCTGTGTTGCTGTGCTTTAAATTAGGTGATTATGAAGTTTTCAATGCAGCTAAGTGCAATTTATATTAAACTGAAGTATATCTTATTATTTCTGAGACTGTGCTTGAGCTTTTGATTTCAGATTGATGAATTATTTTAACAGTATTCTGCACATTAACTCACTTCCTACAATGGATGCAAATGATTGAGAGATGGGACACAGCTGGTTAGCTTGCCTACTGCAAGTTAACTGATACTGCAGTGTTACAAAGCAGAACAAGTAGATGTGAAAACCGTTCAACTTTCGCCAGCCCAGTATCTCTGCAAATATCTCTGTGTATTTCTCACATAGGAGTTCTCAGCCAGATCCATCTGCTGACAGCTGGTGGCCAGCACCAAAACATTTATAGGCTATTAGGGTCCACAGAAGCTTGAGACCAACAGCTACCTTGAATTGTTCAGTTCTCCTTAACAGCAGGCACTATTTCCATTTAAATTTCTATTAAGCTTTAATTTCCATGGCTACTTTAGATTTCAGGGTAATTTTCCTTTCCTGCAATGTTGGTTTTGCAGACTCCATCCATGTCTTTCCTGCCACAATACATGCCTGCTGCTGCTAAGCTCTCTAGTTCGAAGCTGGCTTAGGTTTCTTTCTACCACAGGGCACTCCCTGGCTGTCACATTCATACTGACTGCTATATATATGTTCTGATAGCTATAGACAAGCTGGCACCATGCTATTCTTGTGAGCACCAGCTATACCCACTGCTAGTTAAACCAGACAAAATTTCTCTTCCATTTGCCTACAGAAAGATTCATTTGTGCTCTTCTTTCACATTTCCCCTGGGAGCATGCTGTTGGATCTCTTTATCTTCCCTTAAAATTTCTCTTTATTTGCTTTCACAGACACTTAACTTTTTTCCCCCCCTGTAACACTTAGGAGGAGAAAGGTAAAGCTTATGCAAAAGCTCATTCAAGGATGTTGATTCTGAAATCATCTACTTCTTGAGGGGATACCCTAGGCAAATTCCAGGAAAGTTAACCTGTCAAAACTCATTAGCTCTGCTTTTTCAACCCCTGATACATCTTCCTCTAGTCTCTTCAACATTTATTAACATAATTCTGTTCATAATTTTTTCCTAAATAAAATATGTAGGGCTTGATCTTACACTGAGACAAAGTGGGTAGCATGCTCCAGCTGAAAATGCAGCCCCATACACTGCCCAAGAAGAGATTAGCTGGCAAAGATTTCTACATGCAATATCAACATTGCAAGAATTTCTACATGTAATATCAACACTGAGGAGACATAATTTAGCTTTGTACATATATCTAGTCTGTGTGCTCTTTATGCTGGAAATAAAGTCACTGTAAATGACAAAAAAACAGAGAATATCAAAATGCTCATGGCATGGGTTGTATAAACTTTGACACTGCATTGCTGAAGATATTGTTATTGTACAGACCATTTTTCAGAAACAGAACTGTGTAAATAATATTTCCTATTTTCACACTCTCAGCTACTCTGCATCTTTGTAACCAACATCCCAGAGCACTACTTTTTACTCATTTTTCATAAGATCTCTTGCAAATAAATATTCACAGATACTGAAAATAACAGACAAGGAATTTGTCTATGCAAGTAAAGAATGTTATGAAACATCATGAATGTTTTCACTCCCAAGATGAACAAAAAATTTTTGACTGATGCTCATGGGCTGTCTTTGTAAAGTGTACCTCAAAAATCCTTTACTCTTCACTAAGGTCTATTGAACAATGAGTGAACTTTACAGAATTTATCTTTATTTAGCTGATCTGTTGTAAAGGCTAAAACACATGTTTTATACATATTGAACTTCTGGTTAATTATTTTTTACATGCATTAGCACTAGTTAGATTAATCCACCTTACGTGACAGTGATGTTAACGCTGTCCTGATTTAGTGGCAGTTATTATCATTCAGTATGTCTAGGTAGTGTTCCTAGGAGAAATCCTAGGACAACATATGCTTGCAACAGCAATGGGCAGTTAAATACATTGTACTACAATTATATTTTATATATGTGTGGAGAACTTTTCATCTAAACACTACATTATGATTGAATACTGAATCATGTCCCTGCCAACAAGTGATGCATCAAATCAGTGTGATTACAGTCAGGATTGAATCAGGAAATGAACTGTCAGAATCAATTGATGGTTATCCTGCTATTGGAAATTTGTAGTTGCATCAGTCAGAAATGGACTTGAAACTGTGGGCCAATAAATGCGAATGAGCTTCAGAAGATAAAAAATCACAGATCTGAAACCAAGCACAATCTCAGAAATATTGTATGATTTACTTTAATATAAGCTGGTTTTAAACACATTTTTAGATTAATAAATCCATCATGTAGATCACCAGCATAGAAATGGGAAAAGAAACACAGCAGAAAATTAATGGATCTTGCTCCTCAAATCATCACAAATGGACATGGACTCCATGCTTCTTCCCAATGCAAGGTCTAATGATCCCAAATCCTGTTACAGTCTAAATACTCAAGTACTTGCCAGAAGTCTACGTAATAGCCTAATTCTAATTTTAATAAGAATTAGAATATTGCCAGGAAATGTAAGAAAGCCTCAATGATTCAAGGTATTATAGATTTTTTTACACAAGGAGGGAAATTAAATTTAAACATCTACATTAGGGGGACTTCCTCTCTACTCCTTTTCTGTTACAGCAGAACAGAAATACAAGGAGGAGAAAGAACTTCCAGTGTGTTCCCGCAGAACCAATATCTGCTTTCAGTCAGGGTGGTAGCTTTCTGAAGTGAAAAAACTTTCAAGCAAGCCCTTCCAGACTCTAGGAATGGCTGCCTCTGGGACATGCCTAGCTGGCATCCTGCTTCCTTCACCAGGCTCTCAGCCCCCGCTGTGCTAGGTCCTGTGTCAGACCTATCCCTCTTATTGCCACATCCCACTGCATTAGAGCTTCTCTCTCTGAAAAATGCTCTAGTGCAAGGATAAGTGGGACTCTGCTCTTATAAATGAACAAAAATTAAAAACTTAGAACAAGAAAGTAAAGCAGATACTCTCTTCCAAGCTAACTCCTTTCTTTGGGAGTATGACTGGTAGAGGAGATACTGCTGCATCCCCTTCCATCCAGAAGCTCAGTGGAGCCTTCACTGGCCCTTTTCCCTTTTCCATGAATTTAGTTTTCCCCCTCATTCTGTCAGCCCTGTATTGTTGACTGGTTCCTGTTAATGTGACTTGCCTTCAGTGGAGGGATTTGGTTGAGTCCCCATGGTTCGAGGTTTTCAAGATGTAGTTGGTGCTAGATAATCTCCTTTATGCTCCCTTTCCTCTGAAAGGTTGGACTAGATGAGCTTTGAAGGACCCTTCCAACCAGGGCTGTTCCATAATTCTGTGACTTTTTTGGGACTTAACTGAGCCAGGAGAGATATGACTCTGGAAAAGAGTGAAAAGTGAGTAATGGGTTCTAATTTGTGCCACAATAACTGAATCAGCTGTCCATTCTACATCTACCTTGCCTAAATGGCATGTATAAACTCTGGAGCAAGGCATGAAAGTGGTCTCCTCTTTCCCAGATGTGAAAGTCCAGAACTAGTGGGCTTCATCACTGACTCCATCAATCCATTTTCCTCCTCTCTATTTTGTCTCAAGTAGGTGTGTTCCCCGTCACATAGCACAGAGCTCTGTGGGTGTGGTGCTCATCTCAGAGTCGTGAAATGTGGAGCTGAAAGGTTTTAGGGAGCAGAAGAAGCTTGTTTCATCACTAATCCTTCAGCTGGCCTACAAGAAAGAGTCTGCATGGCTTGGGAGAGTCCCTTGTTGCTTCTTCACCTTGGCTGCTGGAAGTTGTTCAAAAGAAAGACAGAAGAAAGGGAGGCTTAAGCAGAGAGCTTGACGGGACAGCTGAACATCTTAAGAACGGAAGCCACATGGGGAAGGAAGAGCATGTTCTGGCCACAGCAGGGATAACACTTTTGGCAAAGCAAGGCAGCCACAAGCTTGATGAGGAGACAGCTCCAGGGGCTAGGAGAGTGATGGAGCCTGCTGTGTTCTTGCAAGCAGGGAAGGTGCCTTGTATCAGTGACCGCCTGGATGGTATTTGGATGCAACGGTCCTATGTTGATCTGAGTACCAAAAACAGTGATTTGTGAATCACTGGAGCATTGAAGTGCAAGCATGGTCCCAGGGGGAAGAAAAAATCACTAGTTTTTGCACCAGACTAGGATTGAAATTATCTCCTGGTCTAACTATAATTCCTCTGCATGCCAGCAGTGTGCTCAGACCTTCATCTCATATGTCTGTAGAGCATAGTCATCCACTCCCATTGGTGCTGAGACATTGTGTCTCCCAGAAGGTAAAGTTGAATGGCAGGAAGGAATCTCATGCCCTAACAGTTAGGACATCTGGCTGGAAGCAGGAAGTCTAGGAATTTGTTAATTTTTCCTTTGATAATGTATGTGTTTCATGTTAGACACCTGTTGGATAAAAAAAGAAAAAGTTGCAGAGTGTGTTGCAAGACAGAGATCTATACCAAGCAGCATGACATTGCTGAAAATATATGAATGAAAGAGGAAGGTAGTAGAGGTAACAAGTGCTCAACAGCTAATTTGATCTTTTCAGTACTAGCATCATGAATCTGCCACTTCTGTCTGTGTTAAGCAGTGTTCCCTAGTTTATCTTTCATAGACCCTAGAATGTCAGAAAAAGTCAGCAAAACTAATGTGTGGATCTCAAAGACTGTCAACTAGGACCAATATAACAACTTCAGGAAAGGGATTCAGGACTAATTGCCTGAAGAGTATTGCCTCTCCCACTGCACATAGAATCAGGTTACTCATAAAGTATGGAAAAATCCAATGCAGAAATTAAATATTGGTGGAAATATTTACTTTTAGAGTTTCCAAGTTTTGAGTGATGACTGAGAAGTTTGTGTGGGTGGAAGCATCTGTGAATAGACATTTCAAATAACAAAATGAACTTTACAATAGAATGATTCACTGATCATCACAGGATGTAGATCCTAGTCTTAAGTGCATTAGGAATGGAGAGCCTTTTTGCACATTTTCCTGTATCCTCATGGTATAAAATGTTTACATGAGCAAAGCTAGTTAGACTAATCTATTTTTTTTGTTTCAAAAGCAGTATCTTAATATTTTGTTCTGAAATCTCGATTTAGATGACCTGCTGAATAATCTGATACTCAAACTTACTCTTTAGAAGTTCACTTGCTCCTATGATGAAAAAATATATGTTGGGCTAAGTTCTTCAGTTCCCCAGTTCTATGACTGGTTTACATAGAACTGGTAAAATGGGACCAGTTTCTCACAAAGATTATTAGTGAAGTCATAGGAGGAAAAATTAAGACCAAAGCAGAAAGAAGATAAATGTTTGCAAATCACGCCAAAGACACCAATTTTGCAGGGAGCTCTACTGACTGCAAGCAGTCTTGCTGACTGCAGTTGAACTCCTAACAGTGTTCCAAGGTAACCATGTGCCCAAGGCATTGCTGGACGTAAGTGTTGATCAATAAATCATCATTCAACACAACTACCACAACATGACAAGCCTGAAGGAAAAACACAATTTAAAAAGGAGAAACTTTAGAAGAGAAATACTCATTCCTTTCAGTGTTAAATTGTTCAGAAGGAATTGAAAGGTGCAGGTGTTCTATTTACATTAAGAAGTGTCCACCTCAGCAGTGGATGCAAATCCAGTTGTCTCAGTCATTCAAAATTAATAATGTTAATGTCTCTACCAAAATCCCTCAAATACATGATTACTTGGTATTATAAAAGGTGTGTGTATACATACATACACACACACACACATATATATACATATATGTAAGAGTTGAGATTTTATTGATCTGCTATTTGACCATTGAGTATGGCAAATCAACCACCCTCCTCTAATCCACAATATGAAGACAAGATTAAACACTGTTTTCATTAACAAGTGACTGGGGACTTATTGTTTTAAAGCATGACAAAACTACCACATTAGCAAAGTATCCATAAACATATCCATAAATATTCATGCCTGCACTTAGCTTTAAATAGATGAAAGAAAACTGGAATTTACTCAGCTCAGAGTGAAAAACAGGTAGGGGATTAAATCGTGTTACCTGCTTGGGCTGAATAGCAGAGTCTGTGTCACCACAAATGTGAGTGATGTGCACAAGTAACCAAGCCATGGGACTCCCAAATTGCTTGGTGTTGCTTGGGATGCCACCAAGATTTATAAGTGAGACATCCTCTGCTCATTTCATGTGCCAGCCTGACTCATATAAACTAAGCAATCTGGACTTGGACATATCACTGTGAAGAGAGGCTTGAACTTGGCTTGCACTGATCATGGAAGATCATTTAACCAAAAGCATACTGGAATAGACAGAGAGAGGGAGGGGAAATGGAGCAGAGAAGAAGGAGATACTGCAATATTACCTCTGCCACTTCTTTGTTGGGAAGGAAAGGGCCACACCATCCTCAATGTTTGGAAGAAATCCTCAGTGCCTAGTTCCAGGAGAAAGGTCTTGGTTAGGAGCACCAACTGGAGATAAACATTAAGAATCCTGTGAGGAATAGGACTTAACCTACAGCCTTTCTTCTAGCACTACCTCCCTCAGCAGCTCTAGCTTCTTGTGTGACATTCTGGTTTCTGCAAATCCCATTCCCATTACTGCGTTCTCTGCAAAGAACCTGCTTCTGCCTAGTTCATAGCTGAGAGCTTCACTAAGCAAAAATGCCTGGAAGCTAAATGCTGCAGCACTCAGCATCCAAGGACTCTTGTGAATCAAGCCGCAATGTATTGTTTTCAAATAGAAAATCCAAAGATACACTCCTTTGTACACATTGAATATTGATCTGATTTCTGAAATTGAAAATGCACAACCTGGTCCTATCAAAAGAAACATATGATCATGAGCTACCTTTTTTTTGAATAAATGAAATGACACCTGCTCTTCAACACCAAGTTTGTGGGAGGAATGGGATTGTTTTTTAATTACTGTGACTCGTTGATCTACTTGTTTACAAAGTAGATGCTAAATTTCAATGACAATATCTAGTAAAAAAAAAGAACAAGGTGCTTACTAATAATCCTCTCCTCTCCTCTCCTCTCCTCTCCTCTCCT
>VZTB01006382.1:0-18772 GCA_013397245.1 Thryothorus ludovicianus
TATATTAAATTTGATTTAATATGTGCCCCAAACTTTACCAATTTAAGACAACTACTTTACCTTCTTGTATAGAATCCTGCTATGGACACATATGAGGCAGTTTCTCTGATTCCTTTACAATTGTATGTCTCTATATTTTATAAACAATAACCAAAAAGTACTATGTGAAGTAATTTTCAAATTCTTCATATAAAGAGACATCTGACAAGCTAGAAATGTTTTGCAAATATTTTGTCTTTTTTTTTTTTTTTTAAATATACAAAAAAAAAAGATACTTGTGTTCTACTTTCAAGCTGGAACATAGGCAAATCCACACTAGAAAAATCCTGTAATATTCCCTTACTTTTAGAAAATTGTTCCCTCACTACTCAGAGGTGTATATAAATATATGCAATTTGCAACATTGCATTTTGAAGTTGCTTCTCTTCCTGGAAACACAAGACAACAAGCAGAACTTAGTGCATACCCACTGTCTTTCTGGGAGTTTTTCCCCAATTCTTGTACTACATAAATAAATTTTGCAATCCTTTTCTCACCTAAATCTAAAGATTTTGGGAAAACATATCCTCCAAGTATGCAAAGACAACACGTAGCACAGTGACACCTGAAACACTGCCCTGGATAACACCACATAGAATATTGGTCAAAATGTGGATGCAGCTTCCTTCACTGCCTCCCAACACCTCCCTCCCATCCCATTTGGGGTTAAAAAGGAGGCACTGAGTAAAAGCTGTGTATTTGACCCTTCACTCCTCCAGATCATCTGACAGCTGAGAGAGTGAGGTGCAGGACTCTGCAGCTCCAAGGGTTCAGTCCAGAAGATACCAGAGCAAGAGCAAGAAGGCAACAAAAACTCTTCAACCAAGAGCAATATGATAAAAACTGCTCTTCCCTTGGAGGAAGAAACACAGAATCATTTGGGTTGAAAAATACCTTTTAGATCATTGAGTCCAATATCAAACCTAACAATGAAATCAACCATTACAATATGTCCCTAAATGCCACATCTACACATAACAGATTCATGGAATGGTTTGGATTTGAAGGAACCTTAAACATCATCATGTTCCAACCCTCTTTTCATGGAAAAGAGGGACTTTCCAGTAGTCCAGATTGCTCAGAGCCCCATCCAGCCTGGCCCTGAACACTTCCAGGGATGGGGCATCCACAGCTTCTCCAGGCAACCTGTGCCAGTGCCTCAGTAATAACAGAAAAGAGGATGAATTGCAATTCCTATAGAACCTCCAAGGAAAATGGGGAAGGAAAGCCACATGCTTTCCTTCACTGGACTTTAACCTAGTCCTTAGTAAATAATAAAATAATAAAATATTCTACATTAATTTATCTTTCTCTCCACATGCTCATCTTTGATAAAGTTCAACACCATCATTGAAGACTATCTGTCATGAGCAAATGGCAAGTTAGGCAATTCTAACATCTCTAAGCATCCGTATTCCTACCAGATAAGAGAAAATAAGGTCTGGTCTCCTATTGATTTTCTTTAAACCAAAAGTTGGGTTTTTTTTTCCTTTATTTAAAAAAACAGCTATAGAACTTAAAACATTTCTGACAAATCTGTCAGCGAGGGATTATTAAGAGAGGCAGGAGCAGATTTTCTTCACAGACCCAATGATGACATTTACCCTGACCTACAAAGAACACCTTCCTAAGCAACAAGAAATAGTCTACTCTCAATGACAACTCAGTCCTAAGAGAATGCCAATTATGCCAAGTTTGCACAAACAGATGTACGGCAATTTTGTAATATGGACTACTTTACACCAGGGACAAAGCTAAAACCATTTATCTCAATTAACTTAGGATCTAAGGATTAATTTAAGCTGTTGCATTAGAGGTGAAAGGCCACCACTTGATCCAGCTACCCACCCATACTTCTTATTTACAATAAATATAAATCTCATTCCTTCATTTTTAAAATTATACCTTTCAGATTACATTTTTACACTCAAAACTCTATGCCTTTTACATCTTGTACAAAATAAAAAGGCTAGTGCAATTTTTTCAGTGGCTGAGTTTCAACAGTCCTATTATGGTTTGAAAAGATGGCCAATTGCCCTAAAATAACAAAACCTAATCAATAGAAGGCGTGATGATAATTGAAATTAGGAGATCACTTCTAGCTTACAAATAACACTACTAAGTGACATCGGATTTCCACTCACCCAAGAGCTGCTTGAATTGAAAAGCATTTTGAAACACACAAACACATTAGAATGAAATAGTAAATGAAGGAACATAGATTAGTGAATGAAAGAATTAATTCCTCCAAAGAATATTCCCACAGACAAGAGCTGTCTATAATATAAAGGTTCATAAATCCACCCAAATTTATGAACCTGGCAATCCTGCTGTTTCAAATCTACCAATGTGCCATTCAACAGTCAGGCAAACCCTGTGTGGGAGCCCCACACAGCTCTGTCAGCTGAGAGCCCACAATATTCCTCATGATTTTGACCAAGATCTAGTATCAAGAAGAGTGCAAAAGGAGACAGTCTGGAACATCCTGTGTCACACAGGCACCTTAAACCCCCTCCACTGCACACGTGCACAAGTGGCTCCTTCACCTATGGAATCCACACCACACAAGAGCTGCTGCAGTTCACTACCTATCAATCTTTGTACAAAGTAAAGGAATGTGACAAGGTACAGCTATGGAGGAGTACTGGCCTGTGAAATCCAAGGTATGACATCAATATATAGGCCCTGATAAACCAGCTTAAGTAGTATTTTATAACTGGGCACCAGCAATTGATGGAGTATGTAGAGTTAAGACACCAGATAGTTACCTATGTCCCTATTTTCAGAGGGCTCTCAGTGAACAGACTGCAAGCAGAGCAAAGGCTTAGCTCCTTTTATTTGTTGTTTTAAATGCTGGATTTGAGATACAGCAGTGATCCTTCTTTTAGCACTTGGTGTTTTAACATTATGTGAATGTCCAGCTGGTGAACAGGCTACAATCATGTGCCTAAACATGAGCCCAGCTTTGCTACAATTGTCAAGACTTGCACCCTCTCACCTTCAATATAAAACCAGATAAATATTCAGTGAAATTTAATTTTATATTGTTCAAGTGACTAGTTTATCTACGGTCCAAATGATCTTTTGCCTTGGTTATGGAGTAGTTCTCAGAACTGCAGTTAAGATTTATAACACTTATAAATTCCATTCATTTCACTGTAAGTTTTCAACAAAATCCAAGGCCGATATTTGCTGGCATGAAAATCTCAGTATTTTTTAAGGGATTTGAAATCTATTCCCTCTCTGAAGAGATTTTTTTTTTTTTTCTGGTCTCACTTTTCACTTGGATCTCTAAACATGAAATTGTTATCTTACACTGTAAAATCAGTGTTGGAGATAAATATGTAAATAAATAATGTCTTTCCTTGAAAGGAGAAGCTTTATATACCTAGTTCTACCTAGCCTGAGATGAAACTTAACTTTGCAGAGGGTTTTTTTTTTCATTATTCCTTCCCACTGTGTAGTTTAAAGGTATTCTCCAGTTTCTCTGGAGAAAGTTGATTGTTCCCACCACTAGGAAGATTAAAAATAAACATAAATATATATTTTAAGGTGCACTGTGAATCTCTGCTTATACAAACAAAAGTTAAAACTCTCTAGTGAAAAATTCAGAAACTGCACCACTCTCCACTTACTACTTTTGTTAACAATTTTTAGAATAATAACACATATGTATATAAAACAACATTTTCATATAATAAAAGAATCTCACTAAGTCTTAATATTCTGAATTCTCAATTGTCATCTTACTCACTTCTTAAGTGTCTCACTAGTGTGGGCAAGAAGGGCCAGGTGTCAGTAACACCATGTTTTAACAATGTTTCTCTAAAATTCCAAGTATTTGGTTTATCAAAGAGACAGCCCCGGTGCTGGACAGCCAGGTCTATCATCACTGTCCACCTCATTTTATCAAGGGAAGGATTCAGAAGCACAGGTATCAATTCTGCCCCATGAGGGGGAACAAGAGCCCTGTGATATCTACATTATATTATGTATATATTCCATGAGCACTCAAACACTTTAGTGGACTGATCTATCTTATTTTTGCCATATTTACTGGCAGTGAGTAAAGCTTCCAAAAATCCTTACAAAGCAAAAACTCTTCCATTACTGGAAAAGTAAAACAAAACCAGCAAGACCTACTTTTAAAGAAGATGTTACTGAAACTACAGCAGTATTTTTGCTGATTTTGATGAATTTGGAAAGGAGCAAAAGAAGATCTGTAAGACAGTATTTATTTTTCTATTTTGTTTGTTTTACACTGTTATTTTTTGAAACCACTACTATGATTTTTATTCCCTCCCCCCCCTCTTGGATATGTCTTTTTTCACTAAACAACTCCCTTTGAAAAATGCTTACAAACCCTCTACAAAATTTCTTTCTTGAAAACATGAAAAAAAAAAATCCTTTAATCATTTGTACTGACAATTTATCTACTTGTCCCAATGCTCAGATGCTATTAACAAATATTTGAACAAGGACATTCATAATTTTCCTCAAAATGGTCTAAGTAAATACCCTCCAAGCAATTCTAAGATCTGTTAACAATAGTTGCATTTGCCATTTAAAGCAAAAAATAAATGCAAGTGAAAGCAATAAGCAATATCTATTTATAGCTCTCCAAGACAGCTGCACCAAGAATACAACATGCAATGGAATAATTTTCTGATTTATTTCTTTGGCTTATAACATCCAGTTAGGTTTTATTTATATCACATGCATATGCAACCAATTCATACCGATTTATAAAAAAGCTTCTATATAGGAAAGCAAATTGTGATCTGAAAATTCTTCTGACAGCACAGAATATTGAAGAATCTATTTTGTTTCTGGGTACTCAGTGTACAGGATGAGCAATTCCTTCACTGAAAGGGCTGATAAACATTGGAATGGTCTGCTCACAGAAGAAGTGGAATGACTGCTCCTAAAAGTGATCAGGAAATGACTGGAGATGGCCCTGAGTGCTAGGGTTGAGTTGACAAGGTGGTGATCAGTTAAAGGTTGAACTTGTTGACCTTGGAGCTCTTTTCCAACCTTAATGATTCTATTCCCTTCAAATGTCAGGTAACTCCTCTATTCAGGAGAATTATAACTTAAAACTGTAATAATATAATTATTCACAAGAGTTACAACTACTCATCCAAAGAGTGACAGAATTTATTCCACCCTCATCCCTGTTCTGGGAATACCAAGCAGTCTAGTAAGACACCTGGACACAGTTGCTAAGAGGCATATTGTTGTCAAATAATGCCCCTGCCTTTCTAATTTGCAAATTTATTACAAATTAGTTTTAAAATATATTTTTGGCTGCTCTAATAATAAAAACGTTCATCCTGAGGACAGGTGCAGCTAAGGGTGGTTACCACAAGCCAACAGCCAGCCTCTATTTGAAGATGAAATAAATGTAGCTTTCATGGTGTTACAGATTTCCTCCTCAAGCTGCTGACTGCACAGCTTACTGCTTAATCTGCTGTACATCATTGTCTTGGTTTCCCACTGGTTTTTCTAATGGAGCACAGGTGAAGCTTCTGGTATCTGTTAACCTCCTGATTACGACTTTCTATTTAGTTTTAAGTTTCTCTCTTAAGCTTTGTACAATCATAAAAAAACCAACAAAACAACAAAACAAAACAAACAAACAAAACTCCCCTCTCAGCATTAACCTCCCACATTGCCAACCACAACAAAACAAAAACTATGGCCCCACTGATGCTGAGGACAAAATTCCCAGCATCTTCTGCTGAGTCAGGGTTTCATATACATTGCACTACAAAAAGTAAAATTTGTACTTCAATAAGATTAGGATCAACTGTGAATTAAAAGAAAACCAAAACAAACATAAAATTTCACCCAGAAATATTTCATCCAGCTTACCTAGTAAATTAAGAGAATTCTCTCACAAGATATTTTGCACAGTATCTATTTAGTACTTACTGCATTATCATAGCATCACAGAACATTCTTAGTTGGAAGGGACACACAAGGATCATCAAAGTCCATCATAGTTTACTTTCCTTTACATACTACCAATTTATATAAAAGCTTATATATTAGAAAGTAAACTATGCACAGGACAGCCCCAAGAATCCCACCATGTACCTGGGAGTGCTGTCCAAAGACCTCTTGAGCCCTGTCAGGCTGGTGCTGTGACCACTTCCCTGGGGAGCCTGGTCCAGTACCCAGCCACCCTCTGGAGGGAAGAATCTTTCCCGGATATCTGGCCTAAACCATTCCCTTGTGTCTTGTCACTGGGCACAGAGATCAATGTCTGCCCCTCCACTTCCCCTCAGGAGGATGTTGAACACTCCAATGAGGTCTCCCCTTGGTCTCCTCTTATACACATATGTCATGTGCAGATTATATAAACGTAACAAAAATCAAGTCCTCAAATAATATCAATTATTTCAAGAGTAATATCAGCACAGCCATTTCCTCGAATGTTGTTACTAAACAATTTATGCCTATCCAGTATCTCTTACCTTTTAATGTTGGTTTTTTCCCTACAACTTTGTAGAACATTATAAAAAACAACCATTGATACTTAAAGTTTATTATCCTTCTATGTCTAAATATTTCATAAATGGAAAAAGTTCAACCATTTGCAAGAATAGGAAACTTAACAAATAATGTATAAACACAGCTACCTGTAGTTCTCACTAGGCTGAAAGAGCTAATTCTCCATGACAGAGGAAAAACCTGTGTTTCAAAACTAAATGGAAGACTTAAGACACAGTTTAATTTTTAGAGAGCTACCTCTTTCCAACTTCACACAAAATTTGACTTGCACACATAAATTTTGTAAGTTTATTTTAATTTATTTTAATTTCCTCAAGGCACTAGTTAAGCATGACAGAAGATTATGCCTTCACAGAACTTTATCTATGCAGAGAAATCACCAAGTAACCCTCCCAAAGAACTAAGTTTCTTATAATATTCCCTCACCAACACTGCCTTTCCTCCTCCAACCCTTGCTGTCCTTTAATTGTTCATATTCAAGCAAGATGGTTAGAAAACAGCAGCCAAAGGAGAATGAACAGGACAGAAAAGGAGCTGGAAAAGAAACTAAAGCAATTGACAAGAAAACCAGAGAGAACAAACTCTTCAGCTATGAAATATAAGGAGACAAGTGACATGAATAAACCACAGAAGATGGAGCAGATGAAGAAGAGCACAGGAATGAAAATCTGTAAAAAAAAGAGCAAATTTTTCTCCCTGGCCTAGAATAAATCTAGAAGTTTCAATTTCACTGATTTCTTGGTAGTGAGCTGAGGCATTTCTCATTTTTTGGCCTATGCCGGAAAATGTTCTACAATTACAATTTTTTTTTTCCTCTAATTTCAGACAAGTCCACAGCTACCACTTCTTTCCTGACTCCTTTCCTAGCATATTTAGTCTCCCAGAGGCCCATACCTTAGGACTGGAAGGACAAGGAAGAACATTGTTCACCACAGCAGTGCCTGCTCCCCCCCACAACTCCTGTCCCAAACCTGCGCTGCTGAATCTCCCTCTATCTCTGTTCTTCTTCATAATTCAGTGTGGCAGGACTCTCAAGTAATAGCAAGGAAAATTATTACTACAGGCATATTTAATGGCCTGTGATTCTTCCATTCTGATCCTCCAGGACTCCAAAAGTTGCCTTGTTTTAGATGTCAAACAGATTCAGCAGCAGCAGGAACAGTTCAAGTCACCCTTCTTCCTCAACTGCACACATAAACAACTGCATACCTCTCCCACCATAAGCTGAGTTCTTGGAGACTAAACCTCACTATTCCTTCTGCCATGGAGTCCTAAGTGGTACTGGGCACATCCTTTACATTAACATATTAATAGCTAATCCAAATTCATTAACCAATATCCACGTGCAGCGACAAAACTGTGTCTGTTTTCCCATGCAGGTCTCAGCAGGAAGAAGGACTCAGCAGGAAGAAAGAAAACAGCGCTTTGAGGGTAGCACTGAAGAATGACTGAGGCAACATCTGCTGTGATTCATGGAGGGAAAATTCTTCCTTCTAGCACTTGCAGCTTTCATGGAAATAACTGAAAACTCAGCTGTACTTTGCATGGTATTTAAACTACTCCTAGAGTCTGTGTGGATCAGGAAGAAAAATATAAAAACCCACCACCCACAGAAGAACAACACATACTTCCACCCCCATTAGCAGTCTGCAAGATAGAGCCAGTTCCCTATAATTTAACTTACAACTCTTCCGTCTTCATTTTTCCCTTGGGGCAAATTCAGCTCTGATCTAAACAGACACAAATCCCATTAAATTACACTGGGACTCAATCCAGTATTGCCAGGTCACCCAATAGCCTTGAAAATATGGGTGAAACCTATTTTGTCCCTATAGGAATAACAAATCGTTACAAGTTGCTGCACTATTTTTCCAAGTACATCATCATTGAACTTCTCTATTATCTGCATGTCACTAAATTGAGTCTACACAACATTTTAAATTGGTAATGAGACCCTTGGCCACTCACCACTTACTCCTGGTAAGGAATGATACAGGGGCCTGTTCTGTCCTCAGGCAGTCAGCTGTTTCCACAGCTCAAATCACAGATCTCTGCAGCCACACACTCAGTTTCCTCATTCACAGGACTCACAACCTCTTCAGCAATCTTTCATGAGAGATATAATTACTGCTTTAAGACTGCTCTCCAGGCTAAGTTTCATTAAGCACTTGAGGAAAGAATATATTGTCTATACATTCATCCTGCAATCAATTTCAAGTGAAATCTGCCATAACTCTCATGATTTTGACAGTCCATTAATATAGACAATATTGCCAAATAATTTATACCCGTTACATCATCACATACAACCATCTCTAACAGACTAGGTTTAAAAGTAGCCAATGACATTTGGAAAAGGTCACTTTTAGATCACTGTAGGAGGAGGTGATGGACAAGTGATTCTTGCCACAGCACATAATTATTTGAAAAAGCATGATTTAAAAAGTGAATAAAGGGTTTCACAAACTAGAACAAGAGTATCACAATTATTATCAATCCTTTCTGATTTTAACACATACAATGCAACATTGCTACTTGAATGATTCAAGTAATAGCTGAATATTCTGCAGTTTGAAATAGTTTGTAAACAACTTCATTATCTTGCATTAAAACTGGCAGGAGCACTATGAAAACTTTTTGCATGCTTTTCTACCTCCAGAAAAAAACAGAAGGTATCAATCACCTAGGTTTAACAGCAGCTGACTGAAGCCATTCATTGAGTTGTGCATTGCTACCACTGTGGCCCCATGAATAAGTCTCAAAGTCTTCCCCTCCTTTTTTTTTTTTTTTTCCTCCAAGTGGACTCTTAACAGCACAATTTTCTTTTCGGTGTTTTTTTTTTTTTTTTTTCTTTGCTTGGGGTTTTTTTTTGGTTTTGTTTTGTACTTTCTAAATGGCTTTGAGAGATCAGCTGGAAAGAAACACCATTAGCAAAAACAAAAGTTTCCAAAGAAAAAGTGGGAACAAAGTGGACATATTAGAGACAAGTTGTGATTCATGGCCTACACTGTGCTTTGCCCCTCACTTTACCTCAATACACTTTTCAGTTTTACTGCTGGGTAAGAGCAGGGCAGATCATTGCACTTCTCCTAGCAACCAAAAATCACTTAGGGGAAAAAAAGGCATGTTGTCTGCTGAAAGGGGGAACAGAGATGTTTGGGGTCATACAAAGACAGACATATGTTCTTTTGCATTTCATTCTAAGTTGAGCAGTTGTCAAAATAGAGTCAGCAAATAATAACAATAATAAGCAGTTTTAGTTTACACTGATTCATATTTAATTAAATATGTTTGTCTCCTTGTCACATTTCATTTTCCTTTCATTCAGTGCTTTAATGGTTCCTACTACTGTTCAGAGTTTTGCTTTTAGGGACATAAATTCTATCCTTTACAGTTTCTAAAGTTATTCTCTATACTTATGTCTATATACACTTCTAATGATCTTTCCACACAGTTGTTTTGGGGTTTTTTAGTCTAGAGCTACTCTCAGAGAAAACTATTCCTAGGAATTTAAACACAACAGCACAAAAAGACAATTTTATCATAGTAGCCTGCTTTTCTAAATGCTGAGATTTTACCCTATAGATAGGATGTACATGTTACAGAACACGTTGTCTGATCTTGTTTGGTAAAGACCACACTGCACAGTTTAAAAGTTCAAGCAGAAGGAAAAGAAAACCATAGAATTTTGTCATTTAGACATACATCTGAATAACCAAGTCAGACTGACTAGCTTAAAATCAAAGCATTATAATTTACAATCCAGTTTGGTGACAGAACAGATGACTAGATCAAGGATAAAATGCAACCTGCAGTATTTTGGATAGCTAATTTTTTTCCACTAAAACTCCTTTGTTTAATAGCTGTTACCTTGACGTAAACCAACCACTTTAGTTAGCCCACCGAATTCTTCTTACATCTCATAAAAACATATATACAAAAGGCCCCAGCCAATTTATCACAGCACTTCTGCAGTGCATCAGGTTAAAGCCAGCACAGACCTTGGTTCACAGCATCAAACTACAAATCAGCATTTTCTTGAAGCCACTCCAAACAAACCTGGACTAAATCAATTTAACACAAAAATTTACTCACTTCATGGAAAAGTGATATACAATGACAATGACATAGCAATGTCATTTTTTTACTCAGTAAACATACTGAGTATGAAACAGCCCTGAAGTGTTCAGGGACCAGCACTCTCCTGGTAAGTATGACAGTGGTGCTTTGCCCCCCTGCTCATTCATTCCTTACACCACCTAAGGCAGCTCCTCTGCTGGGTGTGGCTCTCTATCAAGCCATGGATCTGGAATCAGGCTACTATTCCACTCTTTCTCCTGGCTTAGAGTGTAACTTCTCTCTCCAGAGAACTGTCAGAGCAGGGCAGTGCTATTGTACACGCAGGAACAATAAGCATCTTCAGGTCTCAAAGGTGACAGAATATACTCTGGAAAGGGAGGAGGAGGATGCATGCACAGATCCTTTTCCTGCAGGCTTCTACTGTGCAAGGCAACCCAGGTGAAGAAAACACACGTTTCCAACTAGTTTGATGCAACAGCTTTGCTATGCCATTTGAATTTTCATAATAATGAAAGAAAATATTGCGCATCGTTTAGTTGCAGAATCCTCTCCAGGATAAAACAAACTGTTGAAACTGGCCATTCCATTTGCCAGGATGAAGTCACCTGGGCTACAGGACATGTGGACCTTGAAAACTGCACAGAATGACAGCCAGAGAACCCATGACTATAGGGCTCCTCCAGCACTGAATACTTTTCACAACTGCTTTTTTAACTCTTGACATTTTCACAGCAGTAAAAAAGTACCTCTGATACCCTAGCATGAACTGTCCCTCCATTCACTATGAATGAGGAACAAGCTGACTGATGTTAGTTACCTGACATTTTGGTTTCAAAAGGTTATATTTTTTCCACTCAGTTTCTCTTGTAATCAATGGCAAGTGATTAATATGAGTGAACCACAGCTCGCTGTGTTTTACAACTTGCTGCTGGCCGTTATTTCCTTACTTATTTGTCCAATCTGCATTTATGACAGGCACATCACAGAGATGCTCTTCTCTCCTTGGCACACTGCACTGAAGCTATAGAGGCAATGCCTAAATAGAAATGAAAAGACCATATGCTGCAACAGACAGGGTGGCACAATTATCTAGGTAGTCTCTAATGAGTGAGACCATACTTAGCTCCTGGCATACCCACTCGTCTTACCAGTTCATTTCCACATACCAGACCAAATAAACTGTTGTCTAAACTAATCTGAGGAAAAGTGATGAGAGAAAGTAAAAGCAGAATATAACAAAGTATAAAGTAGCACAATGGCAGGCCCTTCACTGCCATCAGACTGAAGAATTCTGCTGGAACTGAAGTGCTGCAATGAAGACTCAGTGACAAGGGCAATTCTGTAAGTAAATACCACATACCATTAAAGATGCTCAAAACCAAGCTCAGAAAATTGTCTTGTGCATTGAGCAACTGAAAATGATGAGGCCATCCAAAGACCTTTTGCGTTCTTCTAGTCATTCCTCAGGGAGGTAGAACTGAAGGAGTATCCCCACAACCAGGGCAGATAATAGCACTGAAGTCTGCAATAGCACCTGCAGGCACACGACCCCGATGGGTTACAAAAAACACCCTGGAATCACGAGATAAGGGCGACCTTCAGTTATCAGCAAGGCAGCGACACGACAGGTCCTGGCAGAAACAGCAACGCAAACACGAAACAAGGAATAATGTTTGCCAACCTATCTAGTACATAAGAAGAAAGCTCTCTCACAACCCAGTTAAACAGATGTATTAACTCAGGGATCTGCAGATAATAACGATTATTCAGTTAGTTTACAAGAAAAAAAAGATTGTTCAGGAAAAAAAATCCAGAATGACTGGGGGAGAGTGATAAAGAGCTTAAAGTTCAATGCACATGCACAAGCTACTTCTGCCAGAACAATACCTAGATGAATATCCTCACTTCACATTTGTCCAGAACCCAAGGATGAATCTCAGTAAGCCTTGGCCATCAGAGCACAGTGGCTCAATGTAAGTATCAGCAGGTTATTATATGGGTACTACTGGTTAGTTTGTCAATTGTTGCTCATGTATTTATTAATGAAGGCTATTATTTCAATAAAATTAAGAGAACATCTTGGATCTCTTCCATGGCAGCAACGCCAAGATAAGCTGCAGAGATGAAATGAAAAAGCCATTTTTTACATCATGAACTTTTGGCTTGGAAAGACATTAAGAGTGCATATCTTTACATACACAACATAGTGCAAGAATCAGCTTTTTTTCACAAGGGGAAACTCTGCTCTAGTGAAGAGAGCACTGTAGAAAGGAGTGAGCAGAACTGAGGTGTCAATATGCACTTGTACCTTCTATTATTTTTCTAGTTCCTGTAGTGTTCAATGTAACAAGAATCCAACTTCATCTTGTGGCAAGATTACAATGACAGTAAGGCAAGATAACATTGCCTGTCTGTTCAGTCAGTTTATAACTCAACAGCAAAAATTAACGCAGATTTCAGTAATGCAGAATCAGGGCTTTATTTAATTATCCACTATAACAACAAAAGTTGGCAACCATGGGTGATTAGCAGTTATTTTGTTAAGGAAAAGGTTTGAGGTGAGGACAACACTAAACCCAATCTTATTTCTGAACTTGTAACTTCAACTGTTCAATTGTTGTCCACAAGTTATAATAGAAATCAAGTGTGAGGGTAAAGATCGTGAGACCAAAATATACATCTGCAAATCTTTATTTTCATACAAGTATTTTGCATTCAAAGATCTCATAATTAACTGTCCACATTACTATCCTGTATAAAAGGTAACCTCAACTTTCTCTCTGAAATAGTGATTTAAGATCCGACCCTGTACCCATCCACATACCAAAACAAATAATTTTGAACATACAAGGCATGTGTACTGTCGAGTATAACTGCAAGAAATCTCTTCTAACAATAAAATGGTACTGTAAAAATTCAGCAGTTACATGTAAGAAATGTCTGTTCAGTCAGTTTATTTATTTATTTGGCAAGAGCAACTACTTGCTTTCTTCTGCCTTCTTCTTGCAAAATAAAGAGATTTCTATAGAAACGTAGAAAAGCACACCAGTAAGGGAGCCTCTTGGCAAGAAACAGCATCAATGTGATCACGAAGTACCCTCCCCAAGGTGGTGTGAGAGGTGTGAGCCAGATGGCAGCCACGGGAAGAGCAAGCTCTGCCATGCCAGCTGAGATAACAGACACAACCTGACAGCAGCGTCCTCTTAGGTGGCTGAAACAGAATGCACAGAACCTGTTAGCAATCTATTTAGCCCAGATCAATATTTGAATAGCAATTCAAGAGTAACAAATGGCTAAAAAGCCATTGCATACTCTTCAGTAATTTCCACTAAATGGTTCAGCAGCGGACAGAGCACGTCTCAAATTCAGGGCTGTGAGCCCACGTAGCATTGCTATGGAAAGGCAACTTCTGCAAATGGAGTGGACTGGACAGACCAGCCAAAGCCTCCTTCCCTCTCATCACACTTTTTGGCACATTTCCTTAATACTTTTTATACATCCTTAAAAATGTATTTTAATTCTTTTGTCTGCTTTTAAGGTTGCCTATCTTTAGCCTGCATTGCTAAAACCCAATTTCCCTGAGCAACATCAATCTCATAATTTCAGACAGTTCCTAATGGAAGGATTATGTAGTCAGTGTAACTCATAGAAAGGCTTAAAACCCCATAATTTCAGCTTTTCGGAGAGATTTGTGGAGTATCAGACCTTTTGCAGAGCTCCAAATTAGCAAAGACAGAAACCAAAGTATCTGGATTATCATGTTACTTTCCAAGCAAATCAATCTCCAGAGGTAAAATGACAGGGGTCCTTCATTGCTCATCTTCTGCACACAAAAACATATTGCTGCAATGGCGACATACAAGACAGGAGAAATCAAAATCTTAAGACTAATTCAGAAAAACCTGTCATCATAGGCATAAATTCATCCTTACTCAGCAAAGTTTTAAAGCCTATGATTAACTTGGAACACGTTTTTAAATTCTGATCAACTTCAGCAAGACTAAGAGATGGAAGCACTTAAACGCTCTGCAGAATTGAGTCCCATGGAAGAACAAGGTAAAAGAAATAAAACTGCAAACTCTCCAGAATTTTACTCATAAGACATTAAAATGCACACACTCCACAGAAGCAAAGGTTATCCATCAACAGCGAAACTCACATGAGAGATCAAGACCCTGTCAGCTCAAATATTCACTGGAAGAATATACTCCAGCTTTATATGTAAGCCATGTTCTCCAACAGGCAACAGAGACCCGCACAAGGCCACAGATGCTCATTGGCATGAAGAAATAAAATGAATTAAAAAAAAAATTAAAATGAAAATAAATACGGAATGTTTCAGCCACCACTCCATTTCAGATGCACACTTTTCATTAAGAAGCGCTTTTGAAATATATTAATATGAAGATTAAATGCTGGTTTTACAGAATTATTCTCATATATATATCTTTAACACCTTCACCCATTCAAGAACATCACAGTTGCAGTTTTCAAGGGACTAAAAGCCAGCTCTGACATAAAAGGCTGTCATTTTCATTGAAAGTATTTATAAGTCCTACCAGGCCAGGGTCTGGCCCACCAATACCTGGGCCAGAAGGTATTGGTAACCAAAGGTAACATCAGTTGTTACCTTTTCTGTAAATATTCGTTCTTTTAAACTTTATTAATCATTGGAAGAAGGATAACAATGAAAGAACAATCAACTGAACACTATTAAAAACCCACATGTGATCAGCTCTTTTAACTCCAGTAGCTAGTGGCTTACTTTATGAGGCAGACTCTGTCTAGGGGGGTGTTCTGTTGTTTGTTTGGGGGAGTTCTGTGTGTGTTTTGGTATTTGCGATTTTTTGTGGTTTTTTGGGTTTTTTTTGCTTTATTTGCTTTGTGTCAAGAACAATAACCAAGACTGATAGCTAAAGAAAAAGAGAATTTAAGTTATTCACTCATCAGAGAGCAAGAACATGGGCAGGGTTACAGAAAAATCAAGGGCACAATAATAAATCCCCTAAAATCTACATATGTGTTTGTAGCACGTTTTCTGCCACTTTCTTTGAGCTGTGTTATTTTCAGGTGTTCTAAAGCCATGGACAGCAAAAATAACTTTAGAAGAAAAAGATTATCATTTTGACCTATACCGCTAAACTCAGAAGGAAAACTAAACTCAGAGGGAAAAGGATGGTTAACATGCTTCAAATGCTACAGAGTCTATGTCTGGACCGCTTGCCAAGAGAAAAAACAAAAACATCCAGCCAATCCTAACAACAAAACCCCCTCAAAATCAGAAAAGCACCGAGAGGTAACTTTCAAACATAGAAAACAAACCAAGGACCTATTAAACAAAAATCTGCTGGGTTTTGCCTTTTATTCTTAAAGGAAAGCATCACAAATGGTGCTGATGTTGATAGAGATCTTTTCAAAGCAACTAGTGGTATATGTCAGCCTAAGATGTGATCGTAATTACTATGCTTCTAAAGAGACAAAAGCACTGTGTGCCAAGCTTGCCTGCCAGTATTTCTTCAAAGCTACTTGTTAGTCATTTCGACAATAACAGCTTATATCTACTTGGTCATGATGTGCTATCCACAAAGCTCTTTATTTATTTATTTCAGAGAGTTGTTAATGCAGGCAAACTTGACAGTCTCTGCAATACCTTCCCACAAAAGGGGAGTATCACATATATTCCGGGAGCTTCTTGGCCATTTTTCCTAATGGTCCGGCTCTAAATTAGCTCCGTGCTTCACCTGCACCGCCCCACCCTCATAAGGCTAAACCAGAACAAACGTTCTACATGTGTTCCCCATGACAAAACTCGAATAAATTATGTCGTGCCCCTGTCGTTTCAGCAAGCTGGTTAATTGCATTTGTTTCATATATCTCCAAACAGACTGGTACTTTAATTACATTCTGTAACACCAAGCTCCTCTGATTCACTCTGTCACTTCCACTGAGCACTTTAATTGTATTCCTTCTAGCTACACACAATTTTAAACACTTACTAATAATTACATCTTTATAACCTTATGTTTGCAGTTTGTACACAAAGATAGCTCCAATATCAGTGGTCTAAAAATTAAGGATCTTTTGTTACACCAAGAAAAATAGAGCAAAATATAAAATCCCTTCAAAACTATGATTGCACTGACAGACATAAATGTTCAATTAAATCCTTTTGAAGTTAAAACTTCTTCTAGTTTAGCATGTCCATACATAATGTAGAAATTTTCTGATCGACTGACCAAATCTAAGATTAAACTGCACAGCATATTATGCAGCCAAGGTAAAACTGCACTTGAATCTGTCCCTCTTCTATTTTGCCTCCTTTCTTGCTAGGGGGTGGTGGAGAAACACCCAAAGCAGCCTGTGGCTGCAAACAATAAACCCTGAGCCCTTGCCTCGGGACTGACACAGCAAATGCTGTGAGCAGCTTCTCGGAACAAAGTTTGCTCTGACAGACAGGCAAACCCATTCATGGTCCCAGACACTGCGATCACAAGCCCAAAGGGCTGTTTAGCGCTGCCCGTACCCGAGGCGAGCCGCGCTGCCCAGCATTAGGAGCAGCAGTCTCTTGTGGAGCTGGATGCTCGCTCCTAGTCCTGAGCTGCTCCAGTGCATCCACGGCCTGTGCAGCAGCACAGCGCCCACCCCTACTCTCAAAGGCACTCTACCCTTGCACTGAAGTTCTCGCCCTGCTAAACCGTACTTCGGCGAGATTATAATTTACAGCTCCCCATCCAGTGCTTAAACTCGAAACCACAAGGAACGTTGCAAAGCACACCCCAAGGAGGGGAGGGGGAGGGCGGTGCTCATAAGGAAAACCCACCCACCCTTTTCCCCAGACGTGGCTAAGCTTCACGCAAACCCTCCCTCCGGGAAGCCCGCAGTGAGGCCGGGGCCGATGGGCAGACGCCGCCGCCCCACCTGCCCGGCTGGGCGCGCACGGCCGGGGGCGGAGCGAGGCGGTCNACTCTGGAAATCCGCCAGTCCGCCTCACCTGGAGCCCAGGCAGGGCTAACCTATTTATTTCATCAGCTGGCTCTCCCCGTGGAAAGTTTAACAATAGAAGGCGGCAAAGTAATATCAGTTACAACAGCGATCTGCTTTTCCTTTCCCCTTCCCGCTCCCCACCCCCAAATAAAAGATTTATCACGGTAGTTCTTTACTCTGTGCTCGCCACCTCAAGCTGACATTATTCCATTCATAAGCTGGTTTTCCATTAAGTTAGGAGACGGGAAGGGCTGCTTATTGGAAACATATATTCTCCCTCTTCCGATCCCTCCCTCCCCAAATACCATTTTTATACCAGGAACAAACTCAGGGCTCTGTAACGTTAAAGCTTATAATGCCATCCATGTGCTGTCCCAAATCAAATTCAGATGAAGGGGATTTCTGCACAGAAATGACAATATCTAAAACAAGCAAACTTACCATAGACTTGAAAAAATGCAAATCCGAAGAGCAGGAGTGGCGTCAGCAGACCCATTTTGACATATTAAAAACAATCCCGATTGCTTGCGAGACCAATTCCACAGAGATTTTTTTTTTTTAAGGAAAAAAGAAAAAAAAAGAAAAAAGTATCCAAAGCCAGTAAGAGGTAGGTCCAAAAGTTTTCACTTTCCTAGCAGCTACTTAAAGTGGAAAGGGAAATCTTCAATTCAAAAGCTGGAGATGCAAAGGTCTTGAATGTGACACTTTTAGATCCATACAGATTAGAGAAGCAGCGAGTGAGCTCCGAAGGCTTCTGCTTTGCACACACGCTCCTTCCTAAATTCCCACCAATCCAGCCCAAGCAGGGGGATTATTCAAGTGTGTCTAAGACTCTTTAGGATCCATGGCAATCCAAAAGCAAGCTCTTTCTTCGGAAGACAAGGAGAGATTCTGAGAACGGACCTGATTCCTAGAAAGTGCTCCACAAACTTCCCGGCACTTTGCAGGAAAACCATTGGTTTGGTTCGGCTATTTTGCGTTCCTCTCGCCCTCCCCCTACCCCTTTCTCTCTCCCTTTCTCTCCCCAAATCAGTTCAAGCTGCAGAGTTTCTCACTTAACTTCCATAACAGGAACGCCCAGGCAACGTGCTACACGGGAGGGGAACGGCTTGCTTTTCTCAGCATCCCCTCAAAAGAAAATTAAAAAAAAAAA
>VZTB01006382.1:21032-65774 GCA_013397245.1 Thryothorus ludovicianus
CCCGGCGCTGCCTTTTGGCGCCGCGGCTTTGGGGTCCCAAAGGTTTCATCCCGCCTCGCTTTCTCCCTTTATTTCCTCCCTTTATTATGAGAGATTTATTCATTTAATAATTCCTTCACGTAAAGGATCCGGACCGTAATCTCTGCATAATGTGCACTGCCCACACATACTCCCATAAATGTTAATTCTTCCTTAATTCTTGTGTGCAGTCAGTGACAGCTATTTTACTGTTGCCAAATGTTACAGTATCAGGATTTTTTAAGTGTCTGAGATAATTACAGATATTTCATAGAAAGCCAGATAACAACTCCAAAGCCTCTTGATGCAAATCAGGAATGGTGTCTCCCTATACTCACAATGTGGCCAGTAGATTAATACTATAGAATCACAGAATGGTTTGGGTTGGAAGGGACTCTTAAGGTCATCTATTTCTGAACCCCTTGCCATGGGCAGGGACACGTTCTACTAGACCAGCTTGCTCAGAGCCCCATCTAACCTGGCCTTGAACACTTCCTGGAATTGGGCATCCACAGCTTCACTGGGCAACCTCTGCCAGGCCCTCACCACCCTCACAATAAAGAATTTTTTCCTAGTGTCTAATATAAACCTACTCCTTCTCAGTTTGAAGCCCTTCCCTCTTGTCCTGTCACTCCATCCTCTTGTCAAGGGTCCCTCTCCACCTCTCCATCTCTCTTGTGGGCTCCCTTCAGGTACTGAGAGGCCCCAATCAGGTCATCCCAGAGCCTTCTCTTTTTCAGGCAGGAGTATCCCAATTATCTCAGCCTTCCCTCTAATGTGCCTGTTCCATCCCTCTGATCAATTCAGTGGCCTCCTCTGGCCTGGCTCCAACAGGTCCATTTTCTGACATTCTGTGCTGGGACCCCAGGGCTGGATGCACACTGCAGGTGGGATCCCACCAAAACAGAGGAGAGGGGCAGAATCCACTCCCTCCCATGCTGGTCATATATTTCTACACCTGAATATTACGTCATGAAGAAAACTGCAAGTAAGGCTAATTCGGCTAAAGTGATCAAAAAGTTGTTGTCATTGTGCTTATGATTTGGCAAAACAAAAGGACCATAACTACCTGATGCCAGTCTGTGAAACATACATGAAATATAAAAAAAATATTTCCCTTTGTAGTGGACATTTGAAATAGAATGGTAAATTGAAATACACTGTAGATAGCTCAACAGTGTACAGATCTTTTCCTGCTTCTCAAATAAATTTAAGATAAATTTAATAATAGCTGATGTAGGCCAGAACACTTTGTAGATATATACAGTCTTCAAAACCCTTAGGTACAAAGGTATCCGTAGAAGAATATAATGACTCATATAAACGTTCCCAGTGAAATCAGTGGATTATCCATTATAGCTGCTATTTTATTCATTCACTTCCAGAGAACACCACTTTTCAACTATTAAACACTTTGCAAAACTTTGAAAAGTTTTGGCCAGATTTAACCAAGCTTTTTCATGCACAGATTTTGCTCGTGTGTATATCACTGATATTTTTTTTTTTTTCCTTTGAGAAGATTTAGCAATTCCCCAGGATAAAAGGTCATCCAAAGATGTGCAGGATCAGTACAGCAGAAGTGCAAATGTGTTATGGTTTACAAGCACAGGACAAGTCACAGATCAGAGTCACTGGCCTGTGAGCAGAGTTTTCTGGGAACAGTGTGTGCTTCCATTCTAAGAGGCAGTCCAGATAATGGAATAAAAAACCATATGCTTGTCTCTCTGGTCTTTCAAAAACCTTCAGTGAACATGGCCAACAGGACAGATGTTCTCTGCTTGAATAGCAAAGTCTGTACAGAGGAACTGAATGTGCCAACTATTTGTTTGGCCGTGAGCAATATGCCACCTGATTAAATACTTGTGTGAGCAGGATGAGGAAAAGACGTGTCAGGAGCAGTGTGCATAAAGCTTCAGTTCAAAGGGTGTTGTTGGGGAGGAGCTTTAGAACAGAGAAATGGCATTAAGAATACACTAATCCATACTCAGGTCAGTCATCAAATCAGGCAGGACTAATTTGGTAAAGCAGCAGTGAGATCAGATTTGACAGTGTTACAAGTAAAAGTTTCATTGCTTTCCCAGTCTGATACTTCGTATAATTGATTCTCAGACCTATACATCTGCATTAAAATATATATTTAGTGTATGAAAGATTGGATCCAGGGTTTAATGAACCAGTCCTAAGCATAGCCCTCTCTTTTCTACCATTCACAGCTTTTTTCTTCTGAACCAACATTACCGTTTCTGGTGTTACATGTGTATATGAAATACTCTATTTTCTGGTTGCCATAAAACCCTCTTGTTATCCTCTCAAAGAAGAAAGGTTTAAGTTGAGATGGGTCATATAGAATTTCTTGTGGATACCTGAGCTATTCACACAGGCAGTTAGAGGTCTTTAATATCAATAAAGGTACATGTGATGAGCATGTAATTTAAATGTAGGCAACTAAGATAAATTAGGAGGCTGGTCCTTGTAGACTCTGGAGTAGAGCAAAAGGTAGATCCAGAGCCTAATTCAGAGAATGTAATGTTAGGCCTAGAGATGCCTAGAGAGGCTACCTGGAACAGAGGCTAGACAGTGTTAAGGAATAAAGTAGGTATTTATTAAAAGGCTTTCAAAGGATACACCTTGGGCAGTACAAGAGGATGGGCCCAAGATGGATGTAAGGTGGTCACCCAATCATGAGTTTTCACACTTCTATAAGTTTTGGTCCATTTACATTTTGGGGTTAATTGTCCAGTTACAGCTTCAGATTGTGAGGTCCCATCTTCCCAGAATGCTCCCCTCAATTCACTGTTGTCTTTGCTTTTGGGCCCTGAAGCTGCAACAGTGTCAGGCTGGAAAAGGATTGTTTTGTCTAAGCTGCAAAGAGGACTTGCTAACACATTGCAGGAAGTTCAGAGTCATACACTAAGGCACTACAGAATTGGAAAAATATAAAAGCTAAAACTTACGGCATCACAGTATCAGAAACACAAAAAGAGAAAGGAAGAAAAATGGCACAGTGAGCACAGACCTTCCCAGAGAACAGACTTTTGTCTTCCTCTGTGCTTTTCTGTTCCAGGTCACTGGCTTCTGGTGCCATCTGACTATTGAATACATGATGAGAGAACAGAATTTATAGATTTTAATCCTTATAAATGCTGAAGCATGATTATTATTCCTGCTGCAATCAATAGGGTCTTTCACAGGAAAATTGGTCATGAGAGGTAAATTAGGAACTGGTTCCAGGAGAAGAAGAGGTGTTGGTAGAAACAGTGTAAGTACTGATAGCTAGGGCTATCTTACAAATCCCCCTGAAGAGTAGTTTTCCTGCTGTCCCTAGATACCAAAACTCTGATAACTGATTGATCTGCTTTTCTAAAACCATCTTTCTGGATTTAAAAAAAACAAAAAAAAGAAAAAAAAAAGGTGCCAGAATCATTTGCTTCTTGCGTTTTTCTCTGTCTCACAGGTGTCTCTTGCAGTACAGAGTGTCACCTTCTGTTGCAACATTAAAAATTCCTGAGTTGTGGCATCTGACTTCAGAGCTTTTCTCTGGAAGTACCAATCAAGCAACTCTAAGAGCCCTATTTTGAAATATCCTTACTTTGCTAGAATGAGTTATTATGTCTGCACTATTTTTAGCTACTAGTACAGCTACAGTGCTTAGTACAATTATAAGAATGATCCACGGCATTGGTAAGATAAATATTTGGCAAATTAAATTGTTACAAGTTTTTCATATACGACTTATGCTCACTCAATTTACATCCACAGCTCATTAAATGTGCAAAAACTGGTAAAAGAAAGATGGTACAGTTTCTTGACAATCATTAAAACAGCCTCACCTGAAATAAGTGCTACTTGATTATTTTAGAGTGAGATTCAGAGCAGGCAATAAGCACAAAAATTTAGCTGCAATATGGGAGGGTTCTAGTCAGGTGTCAGGAAACAGGATTTACAAATAAATGCCTGAGGGGACTGTGGGATTGCTCTCCTTGGACATGTTCAAAGATTAATTGGACAATGTCCTAGGCACTGAAGATGAACCTGCTTTGAGTTGCACTAGAGGATCTCCAGGAGCCTCTTGTGACCCACATTTTTCCATGGTTCCTTGATTCTGTGACTGGCAATGCTGACAAAGCTCCAATATGCAAGTGTACTTTGTTTGACACAAGACACCGAGGTTTCTTAGATAATTATATTCTCAAGTGTTCAGTAGCACGCCACTTCTATTATAAGCTACATAAAACTACGCATATAAGCTATAAATAGAAAAACTGCTTGATTTTCCTCAAATTTAGGCCTGTTGCAATAAGACTCAGATGCAGACTGAACAGCAGAAGAATTAGAAGATCATTCCTTGCTCTCTTGTGATTGGAAACCCTTTCCTTTGGAACTGCATTAGCTGGAATTAGTAGCCTTGCCACCAAGAGCAGTAAGTTGCATATCAGGCTTGTGGCTGTCCCCACACTGCACTGCAGCATGAATTCATTATTTGCAGCAGGTCACACTGCATCCCTTGCAGTCCCTCCCCTGACTACCTCAAGCTGGCCTTCCCCATGTCAGGAATTTCCTCTTAGCCACTAATATTTTCATATTCACGTGTTTTATAACATCTCCTATTTGCAAGAGCTGTGAGTTAGCTTGTCTGCTACATCAGGAACTTTTATTCCCTCTCTTATATCCAGAACTCTGTGTAAGGTATGCATTTCTTTGTCTAATGAAGTAAAAGTCAATTAATTAATAAGATGAAGACACCGATTATGGAATAAAGAGCTAATCTATGTAAATAAGGACATCAAAGACGTATTCTACCAACTAGAAATAAAATAAGACTCCAAGAGTAATTTAGTGTATTCTTTTGGTAGTGTGGCCTCTATCTGGACATTCATTTTAGTTAAAAAATAACAAAAATGCCTTAGTTGACACAAAAAAACAAAACAATTCCTTAAGTGACAAGGTAAACATAATTTCCAAAGACAATTTGGCTTTCCAGGGGGCATAAGGTGATCCTTGTGTCATTCAAAAAAAAAAAAGGTGTTTAAAATTAATAACTGGAAGGTGATAAAAACATTACCTTGTCTACAGGAGAGATGCAAAAGTGAAATTCTCTCTAGAAAAATGTATTTTTTCATAGTGCAATCAGAGGGATGGAAAATCAAACTTCTAAGGATCAGAAAATCAGGCTATGCTTCAACACATTTCTAATGTGTTTCACATTGTACACAATCATACACAAATAATATTAAGCTGAGTTCCATATTCCTACATAATTATATTAGAAATAGCATGTTATGCTCTCTTATTAAATGACATATGTCACACGTTCCATAACAAGTGCTTATTGACAGCCAACTCCATTAGCCAACAATATTTACACTTTAATTACAGCTTTTAAAATGGAAATATGTAACTATAATATGTACGTAAGTCAACAGTTGGGCTTGATATCTTAGAGGTCTTTTCCAACCTAAAAAATTCTGTGATTTTATTATACGATATGTTAACAGGGCCAAAATTCATAAAATTAGATCTCTGTGTAAATGTCCATTATATGTAGATACCCATTTGTAGAAGGGCAAATATTCTTATGATAGGCAGTGTTTAATTTAATAATGTAGGAAACAAGATTTATTATGTCATTAACAAGTCAATTTACTTGGAAATTCTAATAGACACGTCCAGTATTGTTGTTCAGTCTTAAATGGCTTTTGAATTTAGCTGGATTTCATAGAGATTGTTCTGTAGAAGAGAGACTTAGTGTGTTCTCTTTGTTACCTCTGGCCTCCAGTGTCAGATAGGTTACGCTTAGCATAATTTCTGCTTTGTTACAGTCTTCAAAACTGTAATCACATATTAGTCAAAGCAAGGACCAGTTGTGGTACCAGACAGTTTCTGATTTATGAAGATGTCAGCTCCCAAGAATCTGGCCCATCGTTGTGGTGGCACCCCTAACAGCATTAGAGGGTCGTGCTCGTGTCTACCACTGGATTTGTAATGTTCCCAGCAGGCTATGATTCTTTTTTTGCAATATGGTGCTGTCAACACTGTTCTCATCAGTTATACATATCAGTGGGTTATTAACAATATTTGTCAGACTTCTATATTAGTTTTGTCCCACAACAGCTTTGCCTCACTTCAGCAATAGAATTACATTTTACATTGTCTCAAGAAATGCTTTTAAATTAGAATTGATGTTTCAGCCATATGATTTTTCACTGCTGATGTAATTTAGTTTTCTATCTAAATTTTTATATGAGTATATGACTTATTTTTTAGAAGTGTGATCCTATTAAGGACAGCTGAAACATAGAGAGTTCCTGCAGCAGAATTTGGGCTAATACCTCTCCCGTGCATGGCAGACTAGAGGAGTGGTCATGATTTCTATAAATTTCAAAAGTAAATGGAAAAGAAACATAAAACAAGAAAAAACCTGAAACATCAGAGCAAGATTTCTTCAAATGTATGCATTTAATCAAAATGTCGAATGTAATGTAAACACCAAGTATCTTGTAGAATCACTAGAGGAGCTATCATATTTTGTATATTTTGCAGCTAAAGCCATTATAGGATTTGATTGCTTAAATTGTATATAGAATCACCAAACTTTTACTGGGAAAAATACGTGGGAATGTTTTCCTCTCTGCTGCATATCCCATTATACTGGGAGCAGCTGTGCCAGTACACAGCCCCTTTAAAACCAGTAAAACTGAACATGCAAAGGGGCCAGCTCAGAACACAGAAGCAGAAGCCAATGATTCATTTGAACGTCTGTCTCTGAACTGAAACACAAAGCAGCAATTACCTCAAAACTGCTTGCTGCCACATCTAGGAAGACTCTCACATTTAAAGCACACTACCCACACTACAAAAAATAGTCTTTTTTTTTCTTTCTTTCTTTTTCTATTCATTGTACAGCTTGCAATACTGCGCTGATGGTGGAATTTAGCACGTTTCCATCTCAGGCACCAGTTCAAATTTTGCCCATGATGATGGTGACCAAAAGTTATTACTTGATTCCCACTTAAATTATTTTACAGTCAGCTCCTTGTAGACAAGAGAAACACATTGTAAGCTTATCTTCCCCAGACAATCAGCAATAGCTCAGCCTTCTAGGACAACCCAGAGAAGAATAGGGAATTTCACACTGCCATGGCCCAGAAGGTTCTTATCTCAAGAATGAAGAAAGAATTGGGTTTCAACAGCATGTACCTCAATGAGATCCTGTTACCAGGACTGTGTATCTATGGGCTTCTGTAATATAAATAGTAATTAAATCCCCCTGCCCCATTACCTGCCAGAAGATTTTCTAAAAGAAATGTGTCTTCCATGATTCTGGCAAAAAGTTATGTAAAAAATTTACTTTGAAGCGTTTCCCAACAGGAAAAAAAAACAACATGCTCTTTAATCTGTAAGTGGCATATCTATTAAAATGCCAGATTTAAAGCATCAGCCAATAAGGGAAGCCACAAGATTATTTTTAAGTTAAAAAGGGTAAATACCACATGAAATTCAGAATTTTGTAATAATGTTTATAGATATGTAGGTGTCATCAAATAATGAAGAAATGTGCAGGATTTATTATTTTGTTTTTTAAAAAGAAACAATAATCCAACCTGAAGAATAGAAGGAAGGAGATAGTCTCATCTAAATATGCCCAGAATTTACTTCAAAAACTCCACAAGAGCTTACAGGACTAGAATTCTCATATAACAAAAAACACTGTAAGTATTTTCCAGTATCCTTTGGAAGAAATAGCACAGCTGATCTCAAACAGTTTAAATAATGCAGCAGGCTACCTGGGAAATTTTTCCTCTGGGAATTGTAGAGAACCTTTCCAGTGACCTCTATTTCAAAGAAAATTGGCATAAAATCTGATGTTCTCTCACTGTTGACCACCTTCTTTAGTGCTTCTGTAGCCATATCACAGAGCTGGTCATGTAATCACCAGTTGTACCTGCACAGAAATCTGAGTACTATTTTTTTCTTTTTTCCCCCTCTATAAACCCATTTTTTCCTTTCATCAGAAACTGTAGTAATGGAACAAGGAGGAATGGCTTCAAGCAGAAAGAGGGCAGGCTTAGGTTAGATATTAGGAAAGAAATTCTTTACTGTGAGAGTGGTGAACACTGGAACAGATTTCCCAGAGAAGTTGTAGATGCCTCATCCCTGTTCAAGGCCAGGCTGGATGGAGATCTGAGCAACCTGGTCTAGTGGAAGGTGTCTTCCAACCCAAACCATTCTATGATTCTGTGATTTTACTTAATTTTCTCAACACATGACCTGGAAGTTGGTCAGTGATTCCACATATGCTTTGGTAGGAGTTAGAATCTATTAGTTTACAAATGAACATAAATCCACATTGTCCAAATGAAATGTACAACATCTTCTGAGTCAAGAAGGAGCTTGAATCTTAGCCATCAATAATTTGCAGTGTCTACCCTTAAACTACTTACCATGAAAATACAAGGAATTACATTTCTAAAACTTTGTGGAGGCCAGAACATATCAGAGGTCAGCATATTTCCAGAAAAGTTAATAGTTGCTTAAGCCATGTCTTGGACAAGGAATATGTAGAAAATTGATATAAACCTTCCATAACACCAACACAACAAAATGAAAGGAGCTGGTGTCTGATACATATCAAGATGTCACTTCCACTAGAAATAAGATTATAGACGCAAGACTGCCTTAAGAAGCCTACAGCATCTGAAGCACTAAATCCTGGATTTGTTGGGAGTGACTTAATCCAAAAACTGCCACATGAAATCACAGTGGTGGACCAAACCATTGAGGAAAATATTCCTTAAAAGAATATCAAAATGGGCAAAAAATTGAAATGAGTGCTGAATGACAGCAAGTAAATGTGAAGAACCCCTGGCATCTTTTATGGATGTCTTGAAACACCTTAAAATACATAGGAAATTTTGGATTTGAATTCTTTAAGTCCCTAGAAATCAAAGCTGTAGTAATTAATAACCACCTTTCATAATCTAGGCAAATAGTAGATGATAGATGGTTCTTTTATATAGGGAAAGTGCCCCTTATTACATTTTCCAAAGTCTTGCTTACCATTAACATTTTAGATCTACATCATATTTAAGATGCTTAAATCAAACTGCTTAATATTCTAGACTGACAGGCTCATTAAGCTGAACAGTAGGATTGCTGTCATATGCACTTCAGGCACTGACAGTAGGAAATTTTCTATTTTTAATTCCAAATGTTTAAAGGGAAATTTTTATCATTAGAACAGTAACTGTATTTCTTTTATTTGAGAGGCATTGCTGTGTGTTCAGCATCTCAACTTTATTTTGGTGGTCTCTTACATTCTGAACTATTTAAGCAAAAGAGTAGTGACAGCAACAGCTTTGGTGTAGTAGCTACACTTTTTTTTAATCCATTCATAATCTCTAGTAATTTCTGCCTGTCAATATTAAAGAATCATCTACTGCAGCCATAGATGTTCAGATTGATACCACTGAATACTAAGTCTCATTTGATCTATATAATTTTAATGCATTAAAAATACCAACCAAGTTTTATTCAACATTAAGAGCAAAACAATTTTGCAGAAAAAATGTTTCTTCAAGGCCTAGTTTATCAAAGTCTTATAGAGGTGCTTCACAGTACTGTAAGGAGCTGTGTGGAAGCCTCATTAGTGCTGCAAGGCAGTGTGAGTTCAGTTTCTAGCTGTTAGTTTCTTTTGAAGGTTCTTAACAAGTACCTATCTAAACATCTTTATTCTGTCCATGTGTAGAAACTTCCCTCATCAAGATCGTCCTTGATCTGGAGATCTAGAAAATAAATCAAAGGCCTTTTAAAGGGAGTTTGGAGTGCTAAGTACTCTCCTTTCAGATCAAATGAAGAGTGCAAGTACAAATCTTTTGAGTAGTAAAAAACCTGATATTAAATATGAATTAACATGGGATTCCTCAAGCAGCATGGCTGGGTCAGAAGCTGTATTTTGTGATTACTGGTGAAGAAAGCAAAGACAAAGGCCAGGAGACAGGGAATAAAAATATAATGGATAAAACCTGACAGGAGCAGGAGCAGAAAGGCAATTCCAGGAGAAAAGTATGAACACAAAGGTAACTTAGCAGACATGTGAGGATAGAAATTACTTCCAATCATACTTTCATTACTTCCACAGAAAAGGAATCTCATATAGTCTTTAAAAAAGCCAGGAAGGACTGAACCTGCTTCAGTGTTACTCCCTAAAAAAAAAAAAGCCACAAAATACATGTAGAGAAATTCAACTATTGGCCACATGTTGTTCTTTCATATTTTAAATAAAACAAGAAAAGAATACAAATTTTAGCAAATATTTTATCAGAATATTATTCTCTATTCCTAAGTTGCAATAGCAGCTGATAAAACCATTCTGTTTTTTCTGCTATGTTCTCAGGAAGCATCATTATAAAGTCTGTTCAAAGAGTCTATTTGTAGATCAGTACCTTCACCATTTTTACCCTAATTATATAGAAGCCAAAATTGTAATATGAATAGTAGATAAATCTCACTGCCACATTAAATCTCAGTGCCATGACAACACGTTCTTGTTCCTAGAACTGAGCTGGATTTTTCTGTCTCTTTCTCCCTTTCTTTGTTGAGATCCAGTGAGAGGAAGAGTTCAGCTGAATGACTCTGCTGCTTTGCAGGTTTGACCATATGGTTTGCTGAGACTACTAAGGAACTTCAAGATAAAATATCCTACTATTTTACTATTCTTGTCAAAACTTGTTTCCTTTAATATTGCATCTTAAAAGGGTAGTGGTGCCATTTTTATTCATGCAAGCACCCACAATTTTGTGCTTCTACTCCTGTGTACAATTTGGGGATGTTGCTGCCATTTCTCCTATAATCAGGTTTCTGAACTGAGACTCGTAGCCACACCTAATTCATTCAGATTCATTGAACTTCATTTTGTAATAAAAGCAGTCTAAAATTAACCTATTTGGTCATTTGGATTTGTTTTCATAAGACACAGAGGCTGTAAAATAAAAAAGAGTTCTGTTAAAAATTCCACTGGCAATCTCAATATAATTGTTCTTTCTACTTGTTTTGGCTCTTTTTCCTCAGTATAAGGTTGCATACTGGAGGCATTTCCTCTTAAAGTTAAAAAGTGAGGTCACTGAAACCACTGTGATAAGATATTCTTTCTATCTGAAATTAGATATGTCTGTCTTATCTCTGTGTTTGATTAATTCCACTGCAATAAAGTCGCCTCTTGTTTTCATATAAGCTCCTTTCAGCTTCCATTTAACTCCTTCCTTTTTATTTTACAGAAAAGATATGCATTTTAAAAGAATAATCAAAACAAGATTTTAATGGGGACATCTACAGACTAAAAGAAAAATTTCCAATTTTACTCTTGAAGAGGGACAGCTACCTGGTAGATCAGTTTCAATTTTCCTTCCTGGCCTGTTCAAGGTGAAAACTGCTAACTGAAAAAATATCTATGTAATTTGATAATCACAGAATCATGGAATGGCCTGGGTTGAAAGGGACTTTAAAGATCATCTCATTCCAGCCCCCTGCCATAGGCAGGGACACGTTCCACTAGACCAGGTTGCTCAGAGCTCCATCCAACCTGGCCTTGAGCAGGGATGGGGCATCCACAGCTTCACTGGGCAACCTGTGCCAGGGCCTCACCACCCTCACAGGGAAGAATTTCTGCCTAATATCCAATCTAAAGCTTCCTTTGTTCATACTGAAGCTGTTCCCCTTTGTCCTGATACTCCAGGCCCTTGTAGAAAAGTCTCTCTCCATCTTTCCTGTGGGCTCCCTGCAGGTGGTGGAAGGCCACAATTAGTTCATCCCAAAGCCTTCTCCAATCCCAACTCTCCCAGCCTTTCCTCCCAGCAGAGCTGCTCCATCCCTCTGATCACCTTGGTGCCTCCTCTGGCCTGGCTCCAGCAGGTCCCTGTCCTTCCTGTGCTGGGCCCCCAGAGCTGGATGCAGCCCTGCAGGTGGGGTCTGAGCAGAGCGGGGCAGAGGGGCAGAATCCCCTCCCTGCCCTGCTGCCCACGGGGCTCTGGATGCAGCCCAGCACACGGGGGGTTCCTGGGCTCCCAGCACACACAGCCAGGGCATGTCCAGCCTCTCTCCCACCAGCACCCCCAAGTCCTTCTCCCAGGGCTGCTCTGGATCTGTTCATCCCCAGGCTGGACTGGTCAGCCTGGGTTGGTACCAAGGGTTGCTCTAATCCAGGTGTAGCACCTTGCACTTGGCCCTATTAAGTCCTTAAAGAAGTCAAGCATTTCCTTTCAACAGATACAAATTCTAGCACCACCACTCATCTTGTTTTCAACAAGAAGCAGCTACCTTGAGATAACAAAGTACAATAACTCTTGGCTAGGGTAGTTTGTATAAAGAAAAACACTCATTCTGTATTAACAAAATGCTATAAAACATAAAACTTTTACCAGACTGCAGATAGCAACCCTAAAATATATCTCCAAACTTCTTTTATTCCCATTTTATATTAAAAGGAAGATACATCAATGTTAAGCCATGTGTTACATCTCACAGAAAGCCGTGAGGAAGTCCAAAGCTTGACTGTAATATGAATTAAAACATAGTCATCATGGAATCATAGAATTACAGAATATCCTGAATTGGAAAGGACCAAAAGGAACATCAATGTGCAACTCCTGGCCTCACACAGGACAGCCCCAAGAGTCCCACTATGTGCCCAAAAGCATTGCCCAATCTCTTCTTGAGCTCTGTCAGGCTTGGTGCTGTCACCCTGCCTGGGGAGCTGTTCCAAACACCCTCTGGATGAGGAACCTTTCCCGATAGCCAACCCAAACCTCCCCTGACACAGCTTCAACCTGTTCCCTCAGGTCCTGCCACTGGACACCAGAGAGAAGTCTGTCCCTAATGAGAAAGTTCTAGACTCCCTTAATTCGTGAGGTAATAATAAAGGTTTGAACAAAAAACCTTTTCCTTTTTGCACCACTACTCTCATTGACTTTAAATGATTCCCAGTAATACTTTTACATAAAAAATAAAATCTAATTAAGAACTCCAAGCCTAGTCTAAACATGTGAGACAGTCTGCTTAGCAAGAAGAAAAAGTTGTGGGAAAATTGCAACTTGGGATTCAAAGTTTTGAATAGTACTCTCTAACTTCATCATGCTTTGGTCTCTATAATATGTAAGCATAAAAAGTCCAGCTAAAATAGGTCTTACATTTCATAAATATATTATAATCTGACTATAGGATGGACCTGAAAAGCAAAATTTGCATACTATGGCTTTGATTCATGGACAGAAGGAAAACTAATATTTAATAATCCTACAGCAACCCCTGAGAAGTTCCAAGGAGACCATGAATGGAAAAGGAGTGTACTGTTAATATATCACTCATAGATAATGAAGAGATGTAATCTCTAATATATTGTAATTTTCAGGTGTGCATCTTATAAATTTGAGACAAACATACAAAGGTCCCTACATTAGAAATTAGTTACATGCTGTTATTGGTGATGTTATTCCATCACTCTCTGCGTACATATGTGTACTTAAACACCTCAAGTAGGTAGAATTAACTATGGCATAAATTAAAATGCACGTGGCTATGGTAAAATAAGAGTCACACCTTTCAAACTGATTTTGGATTTCCTGATTCATTTCTTTTAAAAGTTGTTTGCTCAATGCCTTCATGGTCAGCTGAACTGGAAGGGGAAAAAAGAGCTCACCTTGGCTGTTTTCTGCCACGTACTTAAAAATGCTTTCTTTTCCTTGTATAGTCTTATGACCTTTTTTTTTTTTAACAAAGCTAGCCTGCTAAAAATAAAGTGAAATTAAAATAATAACCCCATTGAAAGCAAAAGTAATGTTTTGCATGCGTAGTTTGAACTATCCCAAAGCTCCCCTCTCTGTCTTTAGTTACCCCAGGCTGTCTGTCAACTAGTTCATACAAAGAAATGAGAAGTGAAAATTATATTTTTTAAGAAAGCTATGATGATATTGACTGATTTCATTAGAGGTGTACCTAATACTTTTTTTTTCCTACTGCTTGTTCTTTACTCTGTTTCTAAGAACCCTTCGAAAAGGTGTTCTATGTGACCTAAGAAATAAGATATAATGTTCAACAAATATATAAGAATTCAGAAATGCTATTCCAAAGGATTGTTGCTGTCAAATAATGTAATAAATTCTTGTCATTATCCCAGATGCTGGTCTTAAATTATTTTATTTTACATCCATGGGATAATCAATTTCTATCGTTCTCAGAGCCTATGTATACTCATTCTTCACCATTCCCTTCTGTAAATGGAGTAAAGAGAGTGTAAAGTCATGCTCTTCACAAATAGTTACTCTGTCACCCTTGAAGGGATTTTTCTTTTCTAAATGAATATTGCTGCTCTAAAGATCGACATCAAAACTTTTTTTTTTTTTTTAATAGCCACACATCATTTCTTAAGGGCAAAACACTTCCTTAGTATGAAGAAATCACTGAGTGTCTACTAGGAATCAGTATGGTGCACTCTTTGCTTGGAGTGATAAATTAAATGAATGTAGACAACAACTAACTCATTTCTTTGTTGAAAGTGAGTGCTAATGACATTTATCCTGCACTTCATGATAAATTAATTTAAAAGACCAAAATGCTGGGGGGCAATAATCCTGCATTTTCGGAAATGGGAATAAACTTTCCTTTATTTGCTCAGTTACAAACTGCTGTGAGTAGCAGCAACACATATTTAAATTGTTCCTTAAATCCTTGTGTCTATCTGTTATATGTCTAGAAAGGTTTTCATAAAAGTGTCCTCGCTTGCATTCCCAAACTGAAGAACAGTTGACAGTTCACGGTATATGGATAGCTGGTTTCACAAAAAAAATAGACTGGAGAATATATGTAATAATGCATATTGCATTGCACAATGCAATGGTCTCATGCTCAGGGCTGTTCAACTAAGAGTCTGTTTCTATTTAGAATTCCTTTGTCACTTTGAGGATGATGAGGGAGCTGATCTGATTCCTTACCACTGCTCAAGTGAAGGATCTCCCTCCTCTTCCCAGGTTTTTGTCTTCCCAGAACATGATCCTGATCACACAGTCCCCAGCTTTCCTTAGCTAGCTAAGCTGTGTATTTTTAGTCTGGATTATTTTTTTGCCAATTTAGCATCGCTGAACGCATGCCTGCCCATGGGAAGCAGTGAATCCTTGTTTTGCTTTGGTTGTGCATGTGGCTTTAGCTCTCCCCATCAAACTGCCTTTATCTCAGCCCAGGAGTTTTCTCACTTTCAGTTCTCTCCTGGATCCTGCTGGTGATGGAGTGAGTGAGACTGTTACTGTCTGGGGTTAAACCATGACAAGCTCTTAAGCTTGAGCTTAAATTCACATCACCTTATCCACCCTGAGCCTACCCTCCACAGGACAACGAGCTGATTAACAGCCTGTTCCTACTGAGAGAAGTCTAGTAACACTTCTTTCCCCTTCCCAGCACTTAATTCCTCATCATTTCTCCCTTCCCTTCAAGCTACACAGCCTTACTTCCTCCCCTTGACTAAATAAATCTAAGTCACTAAAATCAGAAGGGAGAAAATAAAGATCAAGAAATATTTGTTTCTTTATGGTTGGGTAATTTTTTGTGATTTTAGTGAATTAAGCTGGCTTGCAGATGGTCAAAAAAATTAGCCTCAAAAGGAAAGGGAAGATGGATTAGGATTCCTAGCCAAAGCTGCCCTTTAGAGCTGTCACTCACAAACACCTCAAACCCACTTCAGCTTCACCCCATCCTTATTCTGCTTTCTCCCTTCACTGGAATCAGTGTTTTTGTCTATGTACCATAAACAACTGACGAAGCAATTTTTTCCCTTGTGGGGCTTTTTGGTTGGTTGAGTTGGGCTTTTCAGATTTTTTCAGATTTTTCAGATTTGTTTTTCCCTTTGCTTTAACTCAGATAAACCTTTTCTTTAACTATATATTTTGGGGAAGAACATATTTTTTTCCCAGATAACTTTTTTCCCTCTACCTTCCATGTTATTCACTACATGCAATGAGGATGCATAATCTCCACATTTGCTCTCAGTCAGAAACTTAAAAGGTCTTACGGATTTCTTTTTGTTGCCTTTTTAATACTCTCCCAGGTTTAGAAGTATATAAAAATTGTATATATCATAGTTTAATTTTATAACTGGCATTTCTCCAATTTTTTCAAGTTTGAGAAAGAGAACAGAAAAAAAAAGAAAAAAGGTATTAAAATTAATTCAACTAGAGGATTTCTAGGATCATCCATTCTTCTGGGTTCAGTATGAAAGGCATGATAGGAGGGAAAAAATAATAAAAAAAAGAAAAGACACGTCTATATTCACATGATAATCTTAGATTTTATATTAGAAATATGAATTCACAAAAATGTCTATATGCATGGAAGAAAATCAAACAGCTCTTATTGCTTGTAGATATTTTCAAGAATATCTGAGGTTGGGCATTTTGAAGAGGGAATTAATTTCATCTAGCTCTCTGTTTAGTGGATAACAGTGGTTTTTTGAAGGAGGTAAAAAAAATATTGAACAGACAGATACTTCACTAGTAGTTAAAACACAATTTAGCAGGAATGTGGGTTTAGATCTATGACAATATTGAGCTCCAAAGTAGGGTCCTTGAGATCCTGGGAAAATAGGGAACAGCTCTGCTAGTGTTCTTGTAGATTATCAGAGTGGCCTGAAATTCTTCTGCTGAGGTTCTAAGAAAACTATTCCTCAGCTAATAAATACCTCTTGCCTTGCTCTGCCAGCTCCTGTCCTTTCCAGATTCTGTTGAACTTCATTTTTTCCTAGACTCTTGCTGAGTTACTTTATGAGTATGAAAGAACTTCTGCATTAAAATTCTTTAAAGAACTAATTTCTAAAATGTTATATTTACTTGAGAAGCTACTTTAAATATACCAGTGGGATAATTAGCATAATTTGCAAATGCTAGTCGTTATTTTAAGGACAGAAACTCTAAGGAAAAACACACCAACCCCAAGTTGTTTATTAACTATGTCCAGGTAAGTTTACTCATCCCCCTTTCTTTTGGAGAAACAGACCCTCTCTCACAGGGAATTTTTCCAGTTTTTGGTGGATAGAACATAGTCCCTTAGAAGTCTTGTAAGCTGAATAAACAGGCAGTCCTTTTCACTGCACAAATCACACACACACACAAAAAAAAAGAAACAGAGGAAATCTGAGCTCATACTCCTGTAAAAAGGCTGAGGTTGTAGTGCCTGTTATGGTGGAGGTAACAGGTAATTCTTTGTTAGCAATGTGTGTAACCTCCTGTGGGAGATAAGAGGTTTGTTGACTGCTTGAAAAATTATGTGGGATACCAACAGCAAATAGCAATGGTCTGTGTTCTGGAATTTGTTTGGGTTGCTTTACTGGCATGTTTTCAGAAGTGCCACAAGCCTCCTCTTTCAGGTTTACCCACTGTAATGAGAGTACAGAGAGTGTGACCCTGAACACTGGCAATTTCTGGCTGCAGAACAATCTCTTGGCTCCATGGAGAATATCAGAGGGTCAGTCCTGCTTTGTTAATGAATTCTCAGGGCGTATGGCACGGCATATGACTAACTATCCATCTAAAAAATGACACAGAGAACTTTAAAGAAGTTAATCCTAGACGTCTGCTGAGAGAATAAAAACCACAGTTACATTCTAGTTTTAAATAGATGATCTTAAAACTTTTTCTATTGTTATTATTTCAGCTATGCATTTATAGATATATTTCAATAAAAGCTGAGTTTTTAGTTTTACTGATGTGAGTGACATTCCTATGTATTATAAAGCCACCAAGTGCAGTATGACAAGTCAAAACAAACTGTTTACATCTGACACATAGTAAGCTATTTATTTACTTTATTTAGAGAGCAGTAGTAGGTATAGACCACTTGATAAAGTTGGTTGTACCATGTATGGTATGAAAATGGTATTGAAAACATCCAAAACACAGAAAGGGTCTATTTCCATTTTTCTCACAGAATTAAAAAAGAAAAGTCAAAGCAAAGACATAAGATTGCTTTAATTAGGTTGATTTCTGGTTTCAAAAATAGTTTTTGTTTTTATCTCCAAACTCCATACAGCTTTTTGAAATAAAAGAGCTGTAGATTTTGGGTAACAACACTACATATGGTTAACTGCACATGCAAGGCTGGAAGCTGAGAGCTGAGATGTGGAAGTAAAGTGAGAGGAAAACGAATGAGATGTCAGCTACATGCTCCATGGCTTTTCAGCAGCATGTTTGGATGAACAGAGCTGTGCTACCCTATACAGAGTTATTATTTGTGTTACTCCGTACCAAGGCACGGGTTCAGGCAATTTACTATTACAATCTGGCCTGTGTTACACACTTTCAGAAAAGGAGCTACTGCTAATATGAAGGATCTGGAGAATAGCCTGGATTTAGTTTGTTGGGCACTATTGTGTGCCTGGTGTGTAAATCTGCCTATTGTTGACCTGTACCAATAGCTTTGCCAAAACTTACTCTGTACCTGTGCTTTTTAACACTCTCCCTCTTAATGAACTTTGTTTGCTTCAATGCCAATTTCTAGATTGTAATGAGATTTCTTTCAATATCAAGATGCTGCCAGATATGCTAATAATTTTGATAATTTCTGGCCTTTATCAAAACCATGCTATCAGTACTACTGTACTATAACCAAACAAATTAAACAATTACAAATATTTTTACATTAAAAATGTCTAATTATGTGTTAGACCATTTTAATTTTAATTATCTTCTTATATAATTTTTCATTGTGTACTATCTGATAATACTTCACATATATGATGCCTTAGGTGATCCATGTGATCAATTCTTATATTTTAAAAAAAACAGTTAAACAGGCAAATCACAGCATTGCAGAAGGAGGAAATTACAGAGGAGTTGGAATTTTTTTTTTTTTCTATGTGTGANATCCATCTAAAAAATGACACAGAGAACTTTAAAGAAGTTAATCCTAGATGTCTGCTGAGAGAATAAAAACCACAGTTACATTCTAGTTTTAAATAGATGATCTTAAAACTTTTTCTATTGTTATTATTTCAGCTATGCATTTATAGATATATTTCAATAAAAGCTGAGTTTTTAGTTTTACTGATGTGAATGACATTCCTATGTATTATAAAGCCACCAAGTGCAGTATGACAAGTCAAAACAAACTGTTTACATCTGACACATAGTAAGCTATTTATTTACTTTATTTAGAGAGCAGTAGTAGGTATAGACCACTTGATAAAGTTGGTTGTACCATGTATGGTATGAAGATGGTTTTGAAAACATCCAAAACACAGAAAGGGTGTATTTCCATTTCACAGAATTAAAAAAGAAAAGTCAAAGCAAAGACATAAGATTGCTTTAATTAGGTTGATTTCTGGTTTCAAAAATAGTTTTTGTTTTTATCTCCAAACTCCATACAGCTTTTTGAAATAAAAGAGCTGTAGATTTTGGGTAACAACACTACATATGGTTAACTGCACATGCAAGGCTGGAAGCTGAGAGCTGAGATGTGGAAGTAAAGTGAGAGGAAAACGAATGAGATGTCAGCTACATGCTCCATGGCTTTTCAGCAGCATGTTTGGATGAACAGAGCTGTGCTACCCTATACAGAGTTATTATTTGTGTTACTCCGTACCAAGGCACGGGTTCAGGCAATTTACTATTAGAATCTGGCCTGTGTTACACACTTTCAGAAAAGGAGCTACTGCTAATATGAAGGATCTGGAGAATAGCCTGGATTTAGTTTGTTGGGCACTATTGTGTGCCTGGTGTGTAAATCTGCCTATTGTTGACCTGTACCAATAGCTTTGCCAAAACTTACTCTGTACCTGTGCTTTTTAACACTCTCCCTCTTAATGAACTTTGTTTGCTTCAATGCCAATTTCTAGATTGTAATGAGATTTCTTTCAATATCAAGATGCTGCCAGATATGCTAATAATTTTGATAATTTCTGGCCTTTATCAAAACCATGCTATCAGTACTACTGTACTATAACCAAACAAATTAAACAATTACAAATATTTTTACATTAAAAATGTCTAATTATGTGTTAGACCATTTTCATTTTAATTATCTTGTAATTTTTCATTATGTACTACCTGATAATACTTCACATATATGATGCCTTAGGTGATCCATGTGATCAATTCTTATATTTAAAAAAAACAGTTAAACAGGCAAATCACAGCATTGCAGAAGGAGGAAACTACAGAGGAGTTGGGATTTTTTTTTCTCTATGTGTGACCTGAGAACCACACATTAATGATATGATCACTCATAAAGATCATGGATGCTTGTAAAGATAGAGAAGCAAAGATGGGAACACTGTTTCATCTCATGTTAGACAGTAGAGTTCTGCATCAGGCTTTAGCTTCTGCAATCCTAACTAGGAATGATTCAGTGGAGACTTTCCAAATAGTTTGTTCAGGGAATAATTTAGAAAACTCGAATGTAAAGATTTTTAAAAATATATAAATATTAGTATTCATTTTCAAATCTTTGCACATAGGAGATGAGGAAAAGTTGTTGTATGCTTCCACTCCATTTGTTAAAAAGTCAGTCCCAAACACTCAGCTATTGCCCAAAAGTCTATGTTATTCCCCACTTTTGAGAAATGAGATTGAATGTTCCTCTATGAGACATCTCATCAGACCAGTAAAAAAAAGTAATCATAGAAATTGAAGGATGCATAATACCTGGTTCATTACAGGAAATCAGAATAGACAGTGTTATTTGGGCTTCAGTCTTTGTGTTTATGGAAGTGTCCCTTTAGCCGAAAGGAAATTTGAAGTGTGTTATTCCACTTCACACAGGAAGTTTTAATTAGATACATCAGATGCTTAGAATATATCTTGATTGCAAATATGTACAATCTCACATTTGCATCCTGCTGTGTCTCATGAAAAGTCCAAGCAAAAGCATCAGGTCTGCTGTGGAATAAATCTCAACCATTGAGATTTTAGCTCTTTTATTGGTTGCATATGCTGTCAGTTATCCCAAGCCTGTGACAGAGCTCTCTGAATAGAGATGCATAAGGACAAAATGGAAGTTGCATGTTTACACAGGCAGCTCCCCTTTTACTCTGGACTGGAAAACTTATGTTCTTTTTTTGTAACCTTTTTGGGAACAGTTTTGTTGCTTGTATACCTTAAGTGGACTTCCTAGAAGTAGAAAAAAAGCATGTTCATTCATATAAAGCTATTTACTGAACAGCAGCGAAAATTGTAGTATCTCCTATCATATGCAATCAATGAGGTAGTTCCTCTCCCTATCACAAACACAGGGTTCTACAAATGCAGGTATTTGTAGTTAATTTTTCCACTATTTTACACATAAAAGTAATTGTATTATACATCAATTATCTGTCTTTGGTTTTATTCCTCTCTCTTTGTTATCCCTCTTCTCGTTACAAATTTTTTGGGGTTTTTGTGGTGGTTATTATTATTTCGGTTATTAAACTGTTGTTTTCTCAACCCACAGATTTAATTTTGTTTCTAATTCTCCTCCCCATTCCACTGGCAGTGGGGCTCAGGAGGTGAGGGCTGTGACGTACTTAATTTCTAGCTGAGGTTATAACACGACAAGTGTCATGTCTGCAAATAAAATGACTTTTTACTCCTTTTTAACTGCATTAATTCGAATCAAATTTAAACCAGACAGCCTAAATAAATGCTTTCAATTGGGATACAACATCTATTTTTATATATGGGGTCTACTGTCAGCTACATTTGATACTATTCTAAAAAATTGTTAAAGGCACTACCAGCCAAAGAGTGTTGGAAAAGGGAGTCATCAAGACAAGTTCACAGGAGCAGGAGAAAGAAGGAGATTCTCTGCTCAACTATTTCCATACCACATTTCTGATGAAGAGAGAAAGCAAAAAGTCACACTGTGGAATTTATTCACTTCATGTGTTAATTGTTGTGCTGTTTTCATATATTTCACTTCATTTATAAAAAAGAATAGAAATATCATAGTAATTAGTTCAGTCCATTCACTTCCTTGTCAATATGTACTTAAAACAGACTTTTAAAACTTGTGTGTCCAAGTCTAATTCCCTTACTCAAACTAAATACCACATTTCAACATGAGTAACATTAGAGGGATCTGGCAGTTACAGATATACCAGACCCTATTTAATACAAGATAAAATGGTGCTTATGTCTTAATTCTATTTTGTACTGAAAATATCTATAATCATCACATTTGTTTATCAGTATCCTGGGAATGACTTTTCACTGGTTCTATCTGTGATGCACTATACTGAGAAACAGTATATTTCATCCACACCTCTAGAATTATGTTTATGATCAGAAATTGCTTTTAGATTCTGGGAGAAAAAAAGTGTTCTTGAAGGCTTTCACTGAGTTGCTGGATTGTTTCAGTGATTTCAGTAGATCATGAATCATGTAAACTTGTCTGCCACAATTTGCAATCCTTTTATTTTTGATCAGAATTCCACTGTGGTTTGAAACACATTCATTGTAATGATCACAAAACTATTTTTAATATTTATGGAATGGTACTGCAGATCCCACTATAAATTCAGAGCATATGTTTACCAGTGACAAGAAGCAGAGGCATGTGCTAAATTTTATGAACTGTTAATGAGTCAATAAATTGACTGCTTTGCAGCCAGAACCCTGTTACTACTGACATTGTCCAACATTCCAATCTGGATCTCTTATGGAGAAAGTTCTGTTCCAAATCTTGGTTCTATTTCTTCCCTTTTTTTTTTTTTTTATTCTTACTAGAGTCTTGTGTTTTAAGAGGAAATACACAGCTGAATGAGAACTCCAAGGTATGTTTACCACTATTGTAGAGGTAGGAAGTTACAAGAATATAAGTCTATTGAGCATCACTTATTTAATATCACAATCAAGCCACATAATCCTCTTCATAAACTTTATAAGCCCCATTTCAGTTGTAGTTGGACTGTAAGACAGTCCTCAAAATTTCAGATCTCTAATATTTAGGGATATTCCTCCTTTATTCCCAGCCATATAAAAATGTACATGAGCTCTGCCAATCTTAAAAGACCTTAAACAGCTCTTTACCCTTTTTTGAGTTTTTCCCCTGACACTTTCTTGGTACTTCTCACTTCTGTTTGCTGTTTATCCAGATCCTCATCTATCCACAAGTTTTTTGTCTACTAACTCTGAATTTCTCTAATTAAGCATTTTTAATCTAAAATTCATTAACTCCATTACAACCAAATTCCCATCTCCCCAGTTACAGTCAGGATTCTTTTAGGTACCAGTGGGATGAGCATAGCTAGAGGCACATGAAAGTCTGGAAATAAAGATATATACAAATAGACCAAATGGGATGACAGAACTGTGAGAGGAAATATGAGATGACAAATATAGAGTGCTGCTGTAATATTCTGTTTATTAATGCTTTTCTATAACTGCTATAAACAGAATAATGACTTTAATTCTGTTTCTAAAATTCAACCAGTTATGAATCATGCTATCAGAACTATTCCTCTGGCAGTAGGAGAAAAGTGGAAAACTTAAAAGAGCTCTTCGTTTGTACTTGGATTTCCTTGTGTTCTGTTTCTTTCAGGCCTCACTTTCCTGCAGTCCACCCACTGTATTTTTATGCATCTAAAGTATTATTCTAGCCCTGCTGCATGCTTATCAGAGAATTTAACATTGTCCCATTGCAAGGTTTGTCATTAAGATGGTTGACCAAGGAGCTAATCTTTTCATTGCCATTTAAATCCACCAGTCACAAAGATATTTCCAATATGTTCCTGATTAATTGCATCATATACTTTTATGTGAGCTCTACACTAAAGGCACGTTAGCCAGCATATTCTGTATGATCTAATTGTGTGACTTACAGTGAAGTGTCACTGAATATACAGACATATTTTACAGAGTAGCTGGATTAAATGTAAATGTACGTTATTAAATGTAAATGTAAAATATGTAGAACATGCATGGTGCAAACACACAGGAAAATATGGACTTCTCAATCTAAAAAATGAATATTCTACTCTGGGAGAGAAAGTACAACTGGAAAAATGGAAGAACAAAGGAAGACAGCCATCCAGAAAACCAGATTTTTCTAGAAAAAGTAAGCTTTTTAGCTTATTGTAGAAAATACAAACACTCGCTTATCTGAACAAACCTATTTACCTCACCTCTGCTATGGCAAGAAGATATTACAATATTTTTTATTGCCACTTCATAGGACAACTCCCAGCTTACAGTCAAAGAAATTTTCAAACCTGCCTTCATGTATTGGGTAGAGAGTTATGAAATCATTTTAACCTGTCATACTAGGATAGCAGAGAGGCCTACATTAAGTAAAATAAACACTATTTCAGCATGAAACAAGAAGTTTAAACATTTTATTCTTTTTGGATTAAAGAGATAAAAGGGAATTGCACAAACCACAAAACTGTGAAGACACTAAAACAGACAGAAACATGTCAGTTGAGGTGGTAAAACAGTGCATGCCCTTCTGGGGCAGAAGTTACCCGTCAAAACAATCTGCAGCTGATAACAAGCAGCACCTCACAGAAAGATTATACCAGTAGTTCAAATTATTCTACTGGCATTTACTTTTGTATAAACTGAACAATTAAATGGCAACAGCTTGGGATGCTATGATTCAATGAGAAATGATTTACATCACTTTCATGGTCATATGCCAAGGCCATCTGCATATCTGGGCTGGCCACAAAACCAGCTGAGTTAAGGTTATGAATGATATCACTAAATCTATGGGACCAGAGGTTGTCTTTTAATTACTAGAGGGAAGAAAGTTCCCTCTTTCCTCTAAGCTCTGTTTAAATGTAGAGGCTATTTATGTCCAAAGTACAGACCAATAAAGAAGGAATAGCCAATATCACTAATAACATTTTACTTATTCACTGTTTTATCCAGCTTTTCCTTCTTATTCTGATCAGGGAAGGGCATCTGTACACATGCCTTATGTGTTACATTAATCAACATCTCCATAGCAAGCACGAGCCAACATGAGCAACCTGATCTAGTGAAAGATTCCCTTTCCCATAGCAGACGGGTTGCACTAGATGATCTTTGAAGGTGCCTTCTAACCCAAGCCTTTCTATGATATTTTAAAAATTTAGTCCTTAATACATTTGCTGAGCAGACTGGGGTTCCTCCAGGGCAAAGACACAATTTCCAAGACAAGAAAAACTGTACATGGACAGAATATACTACTCAGGCTTTAATTTGGTGAGTGACTTGCAAGTTAAAGCAGTTAAGTCAAGTCATTTTTAATTCACTAAATGTTGCAGTTGCACTCCTTTGTGAAAACTCCACTAGGAGTCTGAGGGCATCAGGTGTCCATGCATCATTGCTAGTTTCAATATCTCTTACACTACAGGGGAAATCCTTATTATTAGACTGTAACATATGATCATGCACTAGTCTTATAAGAGTTAAGCATCTAAATTCCTTTTAACATGTCGTATTGGATATTAAAATCTTCATTTGCACTTCAGAGCTGCGAATTGTTGGTTATAAGTCTCAAATAACACAGTCTCATACAACATTTCTCAAACAAAAATGACATCTATTTGGTGATCATCCCTATTTGGGTTTCTTTTCTTAAGAATGTGCTGAATTTATTTTCTTCTTAATCTATTAACTGCGATGTCTTATGGTGAAATTTACTTTATACAAGTGCTCACTGCGTAATAAAAAACTGACTACCTAACATTAGTTTTCTACTAAAAGTACAGGAGAAGTCAGAAAGATGATGGATTTCATGATTCCTCACTTAGATTTTATTTATTTGCAGTTAGAATTGGCAGAAAAATAAAAGCTAGTGCTCTGCTGGAGAGCAGACAGTCTGTAATAAATACTGCAAAGCTCTGCTTTGAGGACACTGGTGAATACATTTCTCCTGAGGGTTAAAATTAGCATCCATGGTGGCAAACACCAAGATGTAATCCTGTCCCCACTGACATCAAAGGAAGCTTTTCTCTTAATTTCAGTAGAGTCAGAATTTCTTCTGAAGAGTCCTGCAGCAATGGCAGGAGAGTATTTCCTACTGAGCGAGTAAGACAATAATTTCAGCAGTAAAATGGATTTGCACTCATTGTATTTATCTCCTCCTAATGCTTTTAGTTCATTGAAAAGGCTTATGCCAGGACCTTGCCCTGCTAAACCTAAGAAAAAAATTGTGAATGATGGTAATGGAAAAGTAATTTATTTTCAGATTTCGATTGCAACGATAGCTTTGGTAAAAATTCCACAAATACCATTCTATATGCATCCTGTCCATCTCTTCTTAACATACAAATGAAAAGATTATGTAAGAGCTTCTGTTTAATCTCATCCACTGTCTGTTAAACATTCCAGAAAAAGAAGCCATTTTTCTTGAAACAAGGAGGTTATTGACCCAGATGGCATAAACCTCACATCTACAATGTCAACAGAAAAAATTACTGCTGAAGACTTGAAAGTAGTATTTGCCCATGTAAATTCAAAGGCATGGCCCCTTTTTATCTGTATGTTTTTCATGTTCACTGTTATGTGAAAGTCCGATTAAAAGCTTTTCAAAATAACCTGAGTGTGTAATTAGGGGGCACACAACTCCCATCCTGAGGTTAATATCCTCACAAACATGCAAAGTACAAATCTACCAGAGAACCAATCTGTTTCATAATTCAGCTGCAGTCTCTCTCCCCTGCACTTAAAGTCCTACCGTGTTTCACAGAATGATACACTCATTGTTGGTTTATCAACTTAGAGAATGAGTAGTTGTTGAGATATTCATGTTATACATACTAATAGGCTAGTATTAATATTAATAAGTTGCCATGTTCATTTTCATCTGGATTTGAAGATTAATATTTCACCCAAAGTCAAGGGGGTTTTTTTCTCCCTTTTTCTCCCTCACCCTGTGCCATGATGTAAAAATATCTTTGCATACAGTACACTTCAAGAAGTCATAAAGCAAATTATTGTTCTAAAGAAATTATTAGACATTAAGACATCCCAGAAGCAGTGGGTTTGAATTCTGATTTTTCCTGCAAAGACTCAAAAAGGGAAATACCAAATATTGATAGGATCTGAATAATCTATGGATATTCACAAATAAAGCCAGTACTGGAGGATACAATTCTTTATTACTTTTTAACTGCAAAAATAAAGACGAAAAGCTCCACCAAAAATATCTGCAGTCATGAAATGGCAACACTAAATAGATCTAAGTTCTGACTGAAAGGAATAGATCTGTAGCTTTGATAGCTACATTTATATCCACAAGATGTAGGCGCTTAAACCTCTCCTCAAGACATAGTCATGAATACTCATTTTACAAATACAGACAAAGGTTAGTGTGAAAAATAAAGTTCACCCAATGACCTGAACTGAACCATGAAAGATGGGACGGTGGCTTCAGATCATTTGGCATCAGATCATTTTATGTCATTTAGCTGCCTCTGCACTTTTCTGTACTTCCTTTTCTATCGGCCTGATCACAATATTTGTGTGTTTATAGAAGGTTTCTTCTATCTAATTTATTCCTACTATCTCTCACAATTAATTCTCTGCTTAAAACATCAAAGGTTTTAAAAAACAATGAACTCCTGTATACACTGAAACGCGAGTACAGCTATTCCACGGAGGAAGATGTAACAATAATCAAAGGCCAACATGTGAAATTGTATTTTTAAAATTATATTTAAAAAAATTGAATGGTAAATGGGAAGGAGAAATTATGAGCTTGCTTCATAGAGCAAGAAGGAAGATTATCTTAGTATAAGTCTTATCTGAACCATTATTTCTTTCCAATAACTTTCCAAATTAAGTAGTTTGAATTTCTCTTCTTTTCTTTTTTCTTTTTTTTTTTTTTTTGAGGGGTGAGGCTAACATTTCTTTATGTCCTTGTCATTTATTTTAACATTTATAAGTGATTGGCATGGGTTTATGAGAAAGAGAAAGGAATGGCAGTAGGTGATACACATCTTGAACTAAAAGGAGGTGAGTTCAATTGCCAGTAATAAATAATATGCTATTTCAGTAAGAAGATACGGCAGAGCAGATAAATAATTCTGCCAGAGAGATCAAAACCCTTCCATCATGTTTATTCTGCTTTGTCTTTCCCGGACAGAGGTGTCGGGTTTTACATATGCTGATAGAGTAGGAGAGATTCTGTTAGAGGTGGGTTTTCTGGGAGAGCATCCAAGGCTTGAAAGTGAGCCAGTGGATCAGAGAGCACTCCCTGGGCAGTGCAGGAGGTGAGCTGCTGGAGCTGACTGCACAGCTCCTGCCTTATCAGCCGCAGGTAGGAGTGGAGCCAGAGCGTGGTGGCAGAGGCAGTGCATTATGTGAAGCTCTGTCTCAGAAAAATGGGAGCGCTCCAGGAAATGCATGCTTGACAGTGGGATTCAAGATCAGCTTTGGGGTCTCTTCCATGAGAAAGGGGTGTAAAAGCTTCTCCCCTCTGCCTTAACTTGTACAAAATATCCTTCTCAACTGCTTAAAGCAGTGATAAGATATTGATAAGGAAATGTCAATGCAGGCACGTGAATGAGGACTTTGTTGTGCCACTGATAAGGAAGCAAATGACAAGGAAAAAGTGAAGATCTGCCTGGAGGCAAGAAAGTCATGTCACAACTAATGAAATAGTTCAATCAAGAGGAAAAGGCAGAAAAATCCTGGCTCCCTTCCTGCCCTTTGTCCTGTTGCTCTGGGTACAGGAGCAATGTTTATCAACAGGAATAGTATAAATAATTCTACGAACACATGTTCTTCATAAGTGGCAAAGATCTCTAGAGGACGGTGCATTAAATTGTGGATATTATCTATCCAAACCAAAAATCAGAAAAGCATGAAATTAGTAATTGACTCAATTTACCTCATTTATTAGCAGCCTAGACCTCTGTTTGAATTAATATTGCCCGATGGAATTTCAAGTGGTAGTGACATGGCGTAGCATGACACAAATTAACGCCTGTTCTCTCTACTGTACTGCAAACCACCCATATCTCCAATTAGGTTTGTTCTAATCTAATCTACATGGTTTCATCTCTCCTATTGACAATAAAATATGACTGTTTCGCCCGTCCTTCTCTGATGCCAGACTTGTTTTGCCAAGCAGCTGATTTTCCTAATAGCATTTGCATACAGGGCACTGATTGCATTCTCTCTCTGACTATCATAGCCTTGGTTGCTGTGGGCTGCACTGTAAAGCACATCCAGTCACAATTAAAATTGACATTTTGTTCACAAAGTACACTAATGGCCTGAACAGACGTCTGACTGCAACACTGCCCATCATTTTGCAATATAAATTATACAATTTAATGCTTCTTTCTTATCTACTCTTTTCCCAACCAATAGTGGGGTTTGCCATTTTTCTTCATAAGTAACTTAAAATGGAAGGATTTTGTTCCTTAGTGTGACTTAACCTGGACAATGTACTAGATACCCAAAAAGCATTTTGATTGTATCAGTGAACGGGGAAAACAGTAGACTTTCTTTTGATATTGAGGGGGTTTTAGGCCTCTGGAAATGTACAAACATCAGTGTCATTGTATCCATATTACATGCAGTGCTTTAAAATAAATTATTTAAAAGGACAAAATAAAGTGAAGCAAGGTTTTATTTTTTTTTTATTTTTACTTTAGAAAAAAGGATTATAATAGCAATCATGACCTTAGCACTGGGAATTTCCTGGGGATTTAATAACCAGCCAGGGGTAATGGCCCTTGGCTTTGCCTCAGGCCATCAGCTCTCCCAGCTGGTTATTAATCCCTAGAAAATGTTCTGTATGTCAATTATTAATGTCTTAAGTTTTATGTAGGCAAATTCTTGTTTTATTCCACAATTTTTAAGCAAATAGAAGTAAAGACTCAAAATCATGTGAAGTGCAACATTGAAAAAAAATAGCGGCAAAATAGATTTTTCTATTGCTAAATAAACTCACAATATTTTATGATTGATCTGAACTAACTCATGGTGGCTCTATTTAATCCTATCAGCATTTGATCAGGCCCAAGAAGTACTTCTATGACTATAGATTTTATTATGTCATAATTGAAATTTCTTGCATGCAGATATCTTACAATGGTGATTACCAGTTTATGTGTTTCCTTCAAAATCCACTGCTCTTTCTTTCTTTCTTTCTTCCCCTGGATTGAATTTTGATAATAATCTTATGCTTAGAATGAAGAAATCCAGCAACAAGACAATCATACCTATGACTACATAAACCTTTTTTTTCCCCCTTTGAGAGAATGAGTTTGGATCTCAGTTCTGAAAAAAACTAACAGGAAATAAAATTTCATGTACCTGTTCTGGATCAGATTTAAGCCTTGCTATATGGAGAAAAAAAAATCTTTGAGGAAGACCATGGGCTATTGATTGAACTGTTCTACATTAACATGGAAAGCTTCTAGTAACACAAGAAAAAAGCAGTGAAAAAGAAAAAAAGTGTATTTTTATGTAATATAATGATCTTTCCATCTTATGCAGCTTCAAAATAAGTTATCTATGGCTGCAACTGATTACTTGCTAATTTTGTTATAAAATTGAAGATGATTCACAAGAAAAGGAGTTGTATTTTAAATTTTATTTTATAATGTAATACCTGAGGGTTTCATAACATCAACTCCATTTCCTATCTCCATAATATTTACTGTGTATATTTTATAATTAAACAAAGAGATGAGACAAGCAATACACTTCTGCAAGATTACAACATGCCTCTGGCGGTGTTATATGGGACAAGGTCATATCTAGAATTACTTTAATCACCCAAGTATAATAATTGCTTGGAAATACACTCCCTGCAGTGTCTTATTGCTAATAGAATTATAGCTGAGTCACACAATGCAAGCTATAGTTAAGCCTGGATAAGTAATTCTAATGTAAAGACCTTTTTTTTTCATCTGCTTGCAACTTTCAAGCATTGACTGGCCTTTTAGTCTTATGTTTGACTGGTAGAAGCTTTGTGGTGTTGAAGTGCTCAAGGTCACCTCACAGAATTCATTTTTATTGATAACCATGCCCATTATTTGAAAAAAAAAATATTAAAAAAATTACTTAAATTTAGTTGAGAAACATTTGCACTGGCTTGGTAGGGAAAAGAAAGGACAAAACAGTAAGTCTAAACCACCTGATCCCAAAGCTAAGGAGAATTCATGGACATCACAGAGACTTCCCCAAACTTTCATTTCCTCTTTCTGCAGACTAAGTCACCCTGTTGCCAAGATCCAACCAAAAGTGCTTTTTATTGCTGCAGTCTGGCCAACCTTGTCCAAGTGTAACTTAAGAGTCAGCTCCTGCAATGGGAAGAGCCAAGGATAAGGTAGCAGCAAAATGAAGACACTGGCATTGGGAAAACTTGGCTTACATTTCTGGGAAAAAAACAGGTTACATCTCTTAGCAGTGATGCATAAATTCCCTACAAGCCAAGACCAATAGCTTTACAGCTCTGGATAACTCAAGTCTGAAGAAGTGTTGCTGAGGTTGCTGGAAATAAATCTGAAGAGGAAGTGAACGCCCATGCACAGGTGTGAGAAAATGAATCTCTTTTAGAGCTTAAGACAATAACTGCTTAGAAGAGTTGTAGTGACGTTTCTGGTCACAAAGAACCAGAGTAGGTCAAGCCTACAGTACTAAATGACCAAGACAGAGGATGATGATCAAAATCCCACATTAAAGAAAGGATAAATTATAAAAGTCAATCTGGCCATCCACCAAAATAAAACAAAACCCACTACACCACCCTAATCAAGGAATTCTCTCTTTTTCTACAAAACAGAGAGGTACTATAAGGAAACTAATATTGTCTGATCAAAATAAAATTAATTATGTGAGACATGACATGTCACATATGGTTGCAGCAGTGGAACCCCAGGCATGCTGTACATTTGCAAGGAAAACCATGGCACCTTGGCTAAGTTATAGCCTATTTGTCTTCATGCATTTTGCCTCAAACCTGTGATTCACCAAGGATGAGGAGAACATGGACTATGAACTGGTCAAAGAATAGCAAAGTAACAGATACTCAGTGCCAGTTCCAGCACCAGCAGCACTCCGTGGCCCAGGGATACCCTTAGGAGAAAGTGTGGAGATTACCAATGAATAAAGGTTTTTGGTTTTATTTTTTTGGTTTTTTTTTTCCTCTTTTTACCAGAAGCTCCTGTTTATAACTTCATTATATATGACTTCCTTTTGAAGAAGCTCCTGTGAGGTGAGAAAAGAGGCCAATTTTGTATTTTATTGTCTAGCTAATCTTTATGTCATAATCTTAATGCTCCAGCTATTCTTGTCAGGTAGAATTATGATTTCTTCCTACTTTAACTTCAAAGGGTTTTTTTTAATATGCCTGTAATGAAAGGAGCATAGTCACACACTTGGAAATTTTATATGTCAAAATCTATTATATTTTGCATTTTCTCAGGAAACAATTAGATTCAAGCCACTGGGCTGGCTGAATACAGATAACCTGCACTTCTGTAGGATTATATATATTTGAGAACATTTCCTGAGGTATTTATATCATGTGAGTTCTTGTGCCTGCATTCCATTCTGTGAGCAAGGAACTACTATTATCCCTATTTTGCAGGTAGGGATATGGGAGAGTTTATGATTTAATAAACAAGAAATAATCAAATCTAGACCTCCTAATTCTCAACAGATATTCTTTTCTACACTCATTCAGCTTCATTTAATATTGCTTAAAGGTGTGCCTGGGATAGAAAGAAGATGTGAATATGAAGGACAGAAAAGCAATTTTAAATTTACCAGCAGGAGCTAAAGTTCATCTGGAAACTTTTTTGAAATCAGGTATTTAGGGATAGATCATGAACTTGGAGAAAAATGATAAGAATGATCATGAATCTGGAAGACATGTCAAGATTGAAAAGGTGTGAGATTGTTTACTGCTGAAGAAAGAGGAATAACAGCTGTCACAGCAACCGTGTATGAAATAATGATGACACAAAGTTTCTCACATGGTAGAATAAGAATAAAAAAAGGAAAACAAAACTATTTTTTTCATAAATACGTATTATCTGACTGAAGAACTGATTACTGCTGACATCAGGAATACAAGATTTAGAGACATCTCTACAGAAAATATTTTGTTATGATAAATATTCGTAATAAAAATGTGGAAAGAAATTGCACTTCTGGGTTTAAAACAACCTTTAAGTATAAGCAGTCAGTGTCAGATTATCCTATACAAGCCATCTGTTAGGTTATTATAATCTTCCTTAAAAGCATTTTACATAGGGTATTGCCAGAAGAGAAGGAGCTTGGATCTGAGCCAGCATTCCTATTCCTACTCTCTCGTGCAGAACTATCTGAAGAAGCGAGGCGGTCGCTTTTGCCATGCACCCTGAGAGAACACAACCACACATTTCTGGGAGAGACTGAATTCCTGGAAAGATAGATACTGTGTTCCTAAAATAAGAACAGAATGGAGAAGCCCCATTTGCAAGAGTAAACAGAACCATCTATGAAGATGCATCTGTAAGGATCATGTTAGGAAAGGTCATCATTTGAACAATGCAAATTTATTTTAAAAGAAATTGATAAATAGAAGAATTATGATCTATCTCACCTGAAAATAAAAATTCATCCATTCCAGGTTCTCTTTCCTTATACCTTAGCACAGCACAGACATACTGGTATTTATGTTTGTCAATATCTAGAGATACCATTTCAAATTTTTCACAGAAATTTCCTTAGAATTAAACAAATTAAATTCTGCTGAAACCTGTGTAAGCGCAGCAGTCTTAGGCAGCAGAGAATGTTGCTTCTCATAGGTTTAAAGCTGTTTAAAGAGGCATATAAAAGTCAGACAGAAGCAACAGGGTGAAGCCTAAGATGGATACATCAGCAAACAATTGGGTTGTTGTTTGTTTTCCCAGATCAGAAATATTAAGTTTAAATATTACTTCACTGTATTTCAGCACACACCACCATATGTTATCTAACATAGCCTCACATAGATGTGACCATATTTAGATATGATCACAAACCTTTACAGGACAACAAGGGATGATCATAACCCAAAAGAATCCCTGGGAGTGGCACAACATAAACAGCAGTCCTGAGTGATTTGTAGGATATACTGCTATTTTAAGATCATCCACTACAAGCTTGATTCTCTATTTTTGTAGATAACAGTTTCTTTTATGCCATCTATTCAAGCTGAAAAAAAAAAAAGAAAAAAAAAAGGAAGTTTAGAATGTAAATCCCCTACTGCCATGATAAGTAAGTCCTCAGAACTACACTCCTCAAAGGCAAGAAAGTGCCATGTGCTAATGGGCAAGTGGTGATTTAAGATGACTGCTTCAGAAAAAAGTGTTCATGTCTAATAGCCATCACCTTCATTTTGTTGTGGTTATCTGTCCCTTTTATTTCATTCCATTAGTTTTGCTACATTCCATTCATCTGCCTGAGAATGTAACCAGTAGAAAGATGCCAAAGCATGCAGATGATACAAAATTATTTGTCATGGTCAAAAACTATGAAAAATACCCCTGAAGAGTCCAGAAAGACCAAATGCATTTAGGGCGTGATAGTTAAAATAGCAATTACAATTTGTTATCAATAAATATGAAGGCTAATAAAAAAAAGACAAAACAAAAAACAAACATACACAATGCTGGATTTGATTTAGCTGTTATCCATAGCAGTCAGGATGGCAAACAGATTGTTGGGAGTTATTGGGAAAGGAGTCTGGGTATAAACAGAGACGTATTAAACTGCTTGTAGATCCTTGGTGTGCCCACACTGTAATTACTGTATGCAGTTCTGGCTATGCTGTCTGAAAAAATCATATGGTCCAAGTAATAAAAACATAGAAGGCTGACAAGTGTGAGCAGGGGGTGCAGAACAAGTTCTGCAAAGAGAAAAGGCTTAATAGTCTCCAGTGAATAAAGGGGCAGCTGGAAGGATACTGGACATTAAGGAAAAGGAAATCCTAAATAGTGTGAAGCTGATCAGTCAAGAAACATTTTTCACAATGCAAAACTTGAGTCCAGCTTAAAAAGTTAGATAATAGTTTTAGAGCAAATTAAAGAAAACAATTTTTCTTTTTTTGCACAGCTATGTCAAACCAATGGCCATACAATATTCAAATTAAAAAAATACAACACACTTACATGAATTTATCAAGAAAAGATAAACAAATGGCTTTTAAACATGACCATCCAGATTATGATCCAAAGCAGGAAGTTCTGATGCTGCAGGACTGGGAGGGTGTTCTAGCAAAAGACATAAGCATGACTTAATTTTAGTCTTTCTGAAAGTACATCGATTAGTTACTGGAGAGGTAGAACACTGGGCTACACAAGTCTGTTCATTCAGAGAGGAGTCGGACTGAATGCCACATTCCTGTTTTCTTAGTATTCGGTACCTGAACACACATGATTCTAATTTAATATTGCCATTATATTTGAAATAATTATTTGCTTTATTATTCTTATGAATTTTTATTAAATATTAGTTTTGCCTGTTTCTAAGTGGGGTGTATATAATTCATAACACCCAAAAACTTCTTCTATGTACCCAAAACTGGGGTGGGCTTGGTTGTTCCTATGCTAAAATAATTAATCTCAAAATTATGGTGTCTTTACACCACATTATTTGAGGTATGAAGCATTCTTCTAAATTAGGATATCTTTTCTGGCTTCTAAATTGGTTTTTACTCATCTTTGCTTCTACCTAGGACTGTTTCCAGCTTGTCTTCCCAAAAGCTTTCACAGAATTGTTTCCAGTGAAAATCTCTCCCATGCTGCAGGACTCACTGTCCCACACTGTGGTTATTTAAAGCATGCAAAAGGTTGTCAGGGAGGTTGAACTGACATGCCTGGAGTCCACAGATAGATTTTAGGCACCCCTACACTCTTGTACCACTTAATTTAAACTGTGTTCAAAGTGGGCAGGATACCTGCAGCACAATACAAGTGTGCCATGTTCCTTGGGAATTTTATTCCCTGGCCAAGCAGAACATCACCAAATCCGGCTAGTGAGTTGTATGTACAGCAAAATGTTGAGCAAACTGCAGAAAATTAATTATAAGTAACTTTGATTGGGGAGGAACAGACACAAGGAGAGGCGTACACATATTAGGGCTTATTCCCATGGGATTTTTTTAAAAGGAATCAGGCAACAACTTCAGAGGCAGAATATTGAAAACTAGCCTGGAAAATTAAGACCACTAAAATATCTTGAACTTGAGAATAGAAATTGTAAATTATTTCTTAAATTTGTTCTCAACGTATTTCTTGGATTTCATGTGACACAAGAAACAAAAAGTCATTTGATACTTGAGAAACGAGGCCTATAGAACAGTCTGCCTGAAAGTGGCAAATTCATGTTGTTTTATAAATGCTCCATAGAAAGTGGAGAATTTGGAAATTAAAGGGAAATTACAGTGGTCTGAGGATACATACAACTGAATAATTATGAGCTCCACTGAAAATTATTCCACTGAAAACCAATTAACAGCCTTGTCTATACATCTCTTTCAAAAGCCTGGTAGTAGAAATGTCTCTTTTGGTATTGATTTCCATTGACTCTCATATACTTGCCTGCCATGTAAGCTATTTAAGAAAATGATTTTTTTTTTTCCCAGAATCTACTTTTGAACAATATTGAAGTGTTAAAACATAGCAGCATTATCTGTTAAACCAAAATACCCCATTAATAACATTGAGTACTGCACCTCTGCATAAAACAGGAAAAAAAATGTGCACGTTTCCACGTGGTTTTACACACATTATTTTTCCTGAATGTTGTTGAACAGCTCTCTGCCATCCACCTGGGATACACTAATCACAAGAAGAAAATTCTCAGTGTGCATGTGCCTATATATCCTAACACAGCAAAGCAAAGAAACACCCCCACATGTATAATTAAGATATTTTTAAAAGTGAAAAGCAAGAATAAAGACATGAACTTCTAAATAAGTAAATTATACATGGAAAACTCTACTTTTCTTCCAGTAATTCTAATAAAACATATCTGAAGAAAGTGCTGAATTTTCTCACTGTAAATCTTATCTGTAAGGTGCCCAGATATCAACTCCCTTCCCCTCCTGTCTTTAAACAGGTAATACCTCTTTTTAATCCTTCAAAAGACCCACAGAGCACATTTGGAGCCGCTTTTCCATCTCTTAATTAAAACCTCAGCACAGTAATTGTGAGTGTTAGAAAGGTAAGAATGGAAAAGGTGCTTTTGGGAGCAATGGTTACTAGGGCAGCACGGGAGGCACTGCTTTTCCCAAAACAAAGGGAAGCACTGCCAGGAGACTGGCACACCACCTCCATGCCATGAACTCAGCAACTAAACCGTAGAAAACAAAAAACCATCATGACCACTGCCTCAGGTAAATACGATTAGGTATCGTGCACTTGGTCTTTTAAGGAGAGCAGGAAAATATGGGTCTTTCCTGCTAAGAGAGAAGGCTTTTCCAAAGAACTATTTGTTTTTGTTTTGTTACTCAGAGCAGCTGCTAATGCGAAGGCGAGCTCTGAAGAATGTTGCATATATTTTAGAGATTATGATATCATAAAGGGAAGGAGTTTTAAAGTTGATGAAAAGAAAGGACAGAATTTTTATCCATATTGCCCCAAATCTTTTCTGTTTGAATTTTTTAACTCAAATCTTGGCATACACATAGAAGAGAGATCTGTGGGCTTGTTGCCAGAGCTTTTATGTGCAGAATCAAGGTCTCTTGGATTTTCAAAAGAGGACAAAAAAGCTAAACTGTTCCTGTTAGTTGCAAAATACATACAATGTGCCAAGCTGACAAGAGCTTTTGCTTCTTCTGGGTTTGCAGTGACAACTTCTAGAGAAAACAGCAAAACAATCTTATTCCATATCCACTGTGGAATCCACTGAGCTAATCAGGAACAGTCTTTTTGAGAGAGAAAATCCTCAAAAAAGAGCCTCTAAGACAAGAAAAAAAGTTCTTTAATATCAGTTTGCTTAGATAATAAAGAATATACACTAGCAAGCTAAGCCATGGAAAAGGGCACAGGCAGAGGAACCTGAGTACATCAGAGCTGCCAGTGCTTGGCTAAACAAAACCTGTCCAACAAAATGCCAGGGCAGCCTGGGAAGGGAACACTAGTGTGGGAAGCAACTTGGGAACACTTCTAGTGCTGCTGCTTGGCTTCTGAGGTAGGTGCAGTCCTATCCCAGCTACTACAAGAGGAATCATTTCACATGGGAAGAGACAAAGGAAGAGAAGAAGAATTATTTGGCCGTAAGTATCCTGTCTGTTTGGCATCTACTGTGACTACGGCTTGCCCCTCACTGGTTCTTCTCCACACGCTTTCAGAACATACAGAGCAATTCCCACTGATACTTCAGATTTTCCCAAATGACCTCAGCTGATTAATTATTGTCCAGCCCTAACAAACTTGTCTTCTTCCACAAGGAGTGTCTGCTGAGAAAGGTGCTCATCTATGAAGTGACAAATAACAGAAAGATGTGAGAGGATTCAATACCCTTTGGCCTAACCCCCTATTTATCTGAGCAAATATTGGGTCTCTACGTAACAAAGCAGGCACTGTTTCTTAAACCACTGTAGAAACTTTGCTCCTATACATTGGGTCATTCATTTCCAGCATTTTTCAGACTGTGATTAGTTTCAGAAGTGAAAATGCAGATGTTTGTCTAGCCAAATATTTGTGTGCACTTAATATCGCATCACATTACATGGAAACCCTTACCCTAATTAATCTGAGGCATGAGCAATGTCTGGATACACTTGAAGGAAGGGGTATAAGGTTAGTTTACACAAGTGCTGAGTAATCCAGTTTATGTGGAACAAGATACTCCATTCTTCTACAAAAGGTCTGACTGGAACTGCTAAGGTATTTCTGAGTGCCCATCTTGCTTCTTGCTTTTCCTGTGTCTGTTGTCTTTTCTCTGCTGCTTGTAAGCAGTGGAGGAAGGTGATAATAAAGCCCTGGAGAAACTGACTAAGTACACACCCCTTAAAACACCACAGCAAAAATAATTAAAATATTGACTTTACAAAATCAGAGGAATCCTAGTGGACTCAATTTGAATAAAATCACAAAAGCTTGCTGATTAATATGCTTAACAGCCTTTGTAAAACATTATAAATCTGCTGAATACCTCCAATGTATAGATTATAAATATATTAGTTCAAGAAGCTACCACAAGAGGATTTCTGAGGTTAGAAAGCTGTGAAGAATTTTCTATATTTATTCATAAATCTTTAATCTTTTATGCTGATAAACAAGCGTCCAAAAATACTCTGAATCACTTACAACAATTGTCTGCCTTTCAAATGTGAAATACAGGATAAACCCTTCTTTGCAAAATGCAAAATAAAAAGAGCTGAAAAATATGAGCAGTTTTCACTTTCCTATATTTAAAATTTAAGAACCATATTTATTGCATTAGCTATGCATCTGCTGCACATAAACCAAATATCAACTTGCTTCCTCAAAGGAAGAGTGACTGCCAGTTTTCATTTAGTTCTCCTGGTTTGATCAGGCGGGTTTAAGTGAGCTAAAATGACAACTGGATATTTAGCTACTGCACACAGCCCTGCCATTGTCGTATTTTCAGGGAGAACAGCAGAGAGCCAGTGGTGGCTGCAGTTGTCTGGATCGTGTTTGCATCCAGCAAATGTTATCACCCAGCTTTCAGTCCTCTGGAGTGCATCAATAGCTCCATATCTTTTAATATGAATTTATTCTATCTCTTAAGATTGATGGCAGATCAGGAAACACAAGCTGGCCAGTGAGTGCTGTGATTTTTTAGAGCTTCTTCTACCTCTAATGCAAATCATATAGGTTTGTTCATATGTTTAGTGCTCCTACTGCTAACAGAGAACATTTTCAAGACTTCCAAGCTTGTATTTCTATAATCTCCTGAAAAATATGTTACCTAAGTGATACCTACCTTTCCAAAGGGTGTGTGTGGTCAAATCTAGGATGCATTTTTAAGACTCTGTATTTTCATTAGAGGTATAAAAATTAATGACAGAAAACCTAAACATCCTTAGCTTCTAAGGATTGCCATAAAGGAAGCAAATATAGCATTTAAAAGATGGAATTTTAAGAACATCTTGAATAATTTTTAACATACATATAGACTAGAAGAAGCCTTCTGTAGACTTCTTCAGCATAAGGAAAGGGTAAACAAAGTTTTAACTTAAAATACTTATTTTAAACAATTTTGAAACATCAGATCTTCTGGTTACACATTATGAGATCCAGCTGGCAATAAACACCAGAGAAGTGTCCAGTGGAGAAATGCAAAACTACAGAAGAGGAGTTACATGAAGACCAAATTTAGTGAGAACACCACAGAAGAATGAAGAAATGCTCTCATAGAAGACCTGTAGCTAAAGAGCTAAAAAGATCAGAAAATACACTCTGAAGCACAAACAGTGCTAACACCCCAGCAATCATCAGATTACTGACATACATTCCTTGTACTGATTTTAAAATGTGGAAGAAACACAACAAAAAAAGGGCTTATCATCTCTCTGGGGAAATTTTATGCTTGGATTTTCAATGTGTTGTGGTTCGAACTGGTATTCAACATTTAAATGTGATTGCACTGCAGCCTTAAATTAGTGAACTTGTGTTCTGTTGTCTTTCATAAAAGTGCAATTAGTTATGCTATTTGACCCTTCCTGTGCCTGAAATTCTAGCTGACCTTGCATGCCATGACAGTGATGTTCTAAGGGAGAAGTGGGGGGTCAAAGTTTTGCATAAATGCAATGAGAGATTACTTCAAAAATAAACTAAACTTGTATGTGTTTGTACCATAAATTGTTTGAAAATTATGAGATGGGTCTGATTTTCATTTACATGTGTACCTGAATGAAACAGGATTGAGTCTGGACTTAGATTCTACTTTTTCCTTCAGATGAGTGGCTGAGTACATGCCCTCAGCTTTCATATCCTATGTTTCTGGGTTTACTCAAGTGTAATCTGTGGGAAGAGCACAAATTATAGGCAAGTATATCCAAAAATCACAGTCTTTCCATTCTGCCCCCTCCAAGGAGGAGTTGTTTGGTTTGTGAAGACAGCTGATGAAGGCCTAGAGAAGCACATTGGGCCCAGGTGCCTGAAGGGTGTTTAAACAAGGGGGTCAGAAATCCGATGGGTCTCAGAAGGGAAAGCACTGCCAAGTCCCCACTAAACCACGTTGCACATCCACATCAATGTCTTTCAAACACCTCCAGGGAGGGGGACTCCACCACCCCACTTCCCTCAGCAGCCTGTTCTGATACTTGATAGCAATTTCTATGGAGAAATATTTCTAAATCTCCAACCTAAACCTCCCCTTATGCAACTTTAGGTCATTTCCTCTTGTTCTACCACTTGCTACCTGAGAGAAGAGCCTGGCTCCCACCTGGCTACACCCTCCTATCAGAGAGCTGCAGAGAGTGACAAGCTCTCCCCTGAGCCTCCTTTTCTCCAGGCTGAGTCCCCCCAGCTCCCTCAGCTGCCCCTCATCAAAATTGTTCTCCAGATCCTTCCCCAGCTCTGTTGCCTTCTCTGGACTTGGGTTCCAGCACCTCAATTTCTTGTAATGAGGGGCTCAAAACTGAATGCAGGATTCAAGTTGCTGAGCACAGGGGAATGAGCATACCCCTATTCCTTCTGGCCACACTTTTTCTGACACTTAAGTATTGCTAAAATAATTCTAGCTATGCTTTTACTCTCCATCAAGCAATATCAGTCAGACCAAACTAAAGTGTTTATTTTCAAAAAGCAAACATTCAGCATCAGTAAAATCCCTTAAGAGTAAGTACTGATTAAGTAAATCTTGCTGCTCATCAATTCTTCTAAGAAATACAAACAATAAAGCATTCAGACTCTGGCAGAAAAACATGTGATGTAGGCTTTAGTAATTTTTTTGGGGGGAGAGTAATTCATTTTGTTATTGTATTTAAAGAAATGCTCATCATCTATTTAAATTTTAGTTCTACCCTTAGTGGTGGCATGGATAGCTTCTCTGTAGAAATCCTAGCTGGTAATTTCTGTGGTTAGTAATCAGCTCTGTATAGCTCAAGACACATTGGCCTATTAGCAGAGGCAAAAACATGAAGATTTGAGATAGTAGGATTGAACTATGACACCAAGATGAAAAGGGACAAGAACAAAAATTGTGAGAAAGAACCAGATTAGATCAGAAATTATGTTCTTTCCAGACAGCAAGGTAAAGACTTATTTTCCATTTACCTTGAAAAGTAGCTGTTGCCTATCCTTATGCATACTACATACCCATTTATATGTTTTTATATATATGCATCTATATCTGTGTTCACATGTGGGCTTTTTTACCCCAAGGAAAGCTCAGACTCAAACACTGCAGGCAGAGCAGGTCCTGAGAGTTTGCCTTCCCTAAAACTGAATTAGAGGTTTGGCAGAGCTCACTGGAACCTGAGAGACCTCTGTGATCAAGACTTATCATTCTAATATCCTCCACAGGCTTTTCTTTTTCTATCATATCATGGTGACAGCCACTGGTACTTGCACAAACAATACAGAGCAACACAGAGCAGTATTTCCATTTTTAGCAAGCCCTGGATAAATGACTCCTTGGGTTAAAGGCCTTCCTCAACATACAAATGTAGAAATCATTCTACACAGTTGCAAGGAAAAAGTAGAGATTAGCTCCCCAAACTCTACAATACCTTTGAAATCCCAGAGATAAACCCAAAATAAATTATTTCTTAGATGAATAAAATATTTAGATGAGAATTATTCTGTGTATAGCAAGCATTTAAAAATCAGTCACAAGCAAAAACTTTGAAAGCTAAGCAAAATAAGATTGCTTAACTTTCATATTTTCCCCATTGAAACCTGAAAAGCATATTATAGTGGGAATTTTGACAGGAAAAGACGTTACTATTTTGAATACTCTCATGTCAGAACCAACTTTTGGGTTGCAATAACAAGCTGTTAGTTATTTTCTAGCAAAAGAATTGTATCCTCATGCCTTAAGCTAAACAGCACAACCTAAGAAGTCAGAACAGCTCGGAGAACTGAGAACCTTCCAGATCTTCATATTGCAGTTTTCCCAAGCAGGAATCATCTGTCACTTGAAGTTTGGCTATGACGACTGCAGGCAGTGCCTCACAACGCCATGAGGCATACAAACATTTCAGTCAGCTGCATCTTGGTTTTAATTTTGAATTCCTTGTGCATTCCAATGCTCAAAAATGTTAAAAATGAAGAGGAAAATATCCAGGAAATAGAAAATGAACTGTGATACCCTGGTCATGCAAGAGAAGGCAAGCAAGCAGATGCCTCCAACTACTCCTTAACTTATGTGGATGTGGCATCGGTCCAGGAACCCTTTGATTCCAGGAAATGGGCCCTTATCATTGCTGGACTATTAGTGATATCAAATCAGCAACAACATTTATTTTCATACTGATAAGTTTTGGTTTTTGTTTTTTTTTTTCCTAATTGAAGAATCATCAGACTCACCAGCTGTTTTCAGCTGTCCTTTTAAAAAAGTGGAGATGAATCAGCAAGATTCAAATCACAGGGATTGTCTCTATTCAGCACAAGAGGCATCTGAAACATGTTCCTTCAGTTTAACTGTGTTTTTCTTTAGCTAAAATTTAAGACATATTTTATGACCAGGCCTAACTGGCTGAAAAACAGCCTCCTGTCTAGATCAGGTAATCAAACTGTATTACCTTTCCTATTTAAACACACCTTACACCTCCAGTATAATATAAAAATATTGAACTTACACATAGCTGAGCTGCCAAGCTGTGCTGTAGCCATTTTAAGAATTTACAGGAAAAGCATTAAACAGCTTCCATGAAGCCTGTTTGTACATTTACACTTAAGGTTCTGAAATATCGCTTGATAAGTTCAGGATTACAAATAGAGTTTTATATCCCTGGTGATGGCAAAACAAGTGGAAAGATAATCTACACGACAGCCAGAAAGTGTGGGATATAGGAAACAACCAGGCAGTCCATTTGGAGGGCAGTGAACTGCCAAGGATCACACCAGGAGTCATGATATGCTCAACAGGGTGCAAAATAATTTGAGATAATCTCTCTAGGAAGGATATTATGCACATTGTATATTATTATTTATTGTCTTCTGGACAGCAGTGGCTGACTCAAGGCTATCAGAAGAACGTGCCTGAGAATTGTGAGGTAAAAATTTGAAATAAAACTGGTACAGAAACACTGGCAGCCAGATTAAAATAAAGCACATTCTCTACAAAAGGGATTCAGTTATCACAAAATATCACCTTCGCTTCAGAGATCTCATCAGATTTATTTTTTACTTTATTTCTTCTGCTTCTAAATCAAAAGTTGTAATGCTGACATTTTTAGTGTGCAGCACCTCAACTGTGGCCACAAATCCACATTTAGATACTTGGTGAAAAATAACTCAATTGGGAGTGATTTTATACTCAGTCAAAAGTCCTTTTTCCTTCCCCCCCTTATATTAAAGAAGTTGACTTGATTTTTAATGATCAAATCTTGATATTCAATTACACCTCATTTCTTTGGGTCAAACTCACCAACGCAAGAGAAACTACAGAATAAAACCAGATCTTCAGTTGCCAGAGGCAATTTAACCTAGGAAACCTAAAGATTAACCTCTTTTTTCTCACATGCTCTTCAGACCAAATTTAGTATTTTTCTAGATTTAATTTGAATCTTAAAGTGTTGTTTGGGTTTTGCTTTGTGGACTTTTGGAGGTGTTTTTGGTGTGTTTTTGTTGGTGGTGGTTGATTGCTTTTTTTTTTTTTT
>VZTB01006382.1:66010-83404 GCA_013397245.1 Thryothorus ludovicianus
CATCAAAAAGGCCATTTCTGTTTCAAAGAGCATTGAGGTTGAGTCTAAAAGTCTAAAGAACAAAGTTTCCAAGCAGTTAGCTCTTGCTGCATGGGCATCAGCATAAAAGTAAAAGGAATTTAAAAAAAAGAAAAAAAAAAAGAAAAAAGGAAAGAAAGAATACGATAAAATATTCTTAATGCATCCAGGGTCAAAAGGAAGTGCTTATTCACATAACACGTAATTAAATTGTGGAACTCATGGCCACAGGATGTTGCGAAGGCCAAAAGGATAAATGAGTTAAAAAAATAATTAGGCAAATGATTAGAAAAAAAAATCCATTAAGGGCCATTAAGCACAAAGACGTGCATGCAGCCTCTGGCTCAGAAAATCTCAGTGCCACAGATTGTCTGAAAATGAGGGAATATACAAAGAAAACGCTCAGTGTTTAGCCTTTTATGAAACTCTTTTCCTAAGCACTTTGCTGACTACTCCCCAAGGAAGACAGTGACTATATAACTTAACTAGTACAGCTGTTCTTATATCATGATGCACTAGCTGGATGTGTATAGTATTTAAATAACTCCAGCAGCAAAAAATGTCCTCCCACATGCTAAAGTTTTAGTACCTGAATAATATTAACTTTTTTATTATTTTACAGGGCAAGACTTATGACTTATTTTCAGTGTGAAATTTGCATGTAAGAATATTAAAAAAAATATATACTACATGTAGACAGGGAAGAAGTTAATTGCACTGTGATACAGATGTTGCTACAAAATTAGATATTCTGCACCCACCATAAGTCACAATTTCTGTCAGAATGGCAGTACGAGGTCAGTATAACAGATTTCTAGTATAGATGTATGCTCTTTATATCTGTATGTGTCAGTATGATTGCGTGTGCAGAGACAGAAAGGGATTTATGTGCATATATAAATGTACGTGAAATGCACAAGTCTTGACAATAACATACTAAAATACTTTTTGTTTAGAATGAAAAATCTTTTTTAGCGTCCTATAATCATACTGCACATTAATTATGTAAATGTCATTGGCCAGATTGTTGAGGTATATTGTATTTAGATTGCAATTAATTCCCTATCATCCATTTCCACTCTGAAAAGCCAGATCTGTGAGGTGTTGTGTGCTCTTTTGTTTTGAGCCAAGGAACACCAGGAAAGGATTCTGGGTACTTGGCTTATTCAGCTTTCTTCTCAGAATATTTTACTGGGTACTTGCAAAGGCAGAAGCCTGACTGTGTAATCGAACCTGATATTTCCATCCTTCCATTATCCGTTCAGTGAAGATTTACATGTCTTACTATCCACCACACATCTACATTAATGTAACCATCTCTCCTTGCTCATAGCCCTCCTGATTGCAGAGCTTGCATTTGCTCTTCTATTATTAAAATTTGAGTCTGTGGTACAGTGGATATTCAGGTTGGAGACCCATTTTGCAATGCACTGTGAAATCATGGCTGCTCCCTGAGAGTGCTTACGTTTGACAAAACGTGACAGATGGATCAGGCAGGCATATGAGATGCAGGGCTGCTAGTGAAAAAGGCTAATGGAGTGTCTGCAGTTGTTAAATGAACCAAATACTCTGCTTTGAATTTCGATGGCAGTGTATAAGCAAACCTGAATATTTTAAATGGTAGGAATCTTGTCAAGTGCTGCACGACACCAACCTGCTTAGCACCGTTTAGATTTTTTTAATTTCAGTAGCTCTTGGGATGGATTTCAGCTGGGTTGCACACGTTAAGTCCTTCACTTTTTACTTCTGAAAAGAAAATAATTCTACACTGAGGAGCAACAATGTTTCTAACCTAATCAACACCAATAAAAGTTTTGGTGCAATTGTGCTTGGATCACATCTAAAAGAGGATGAATTCCTTCTGTGCTGAAAATCCACATCTCCAATTTAAAGCCCAAACCTGCTATTGGTAGTGGGTATCATCTCGAGTCCTGCGTGAGGACAGCTTGTGCATTGCTGAGCATCTTCAAATGGACCCCAAATTCTGTCATATTGAGTTTCACAGATGATAAATTCACTTACATAAGACAATAAATCTGTAGTAAATTGGTTAACCTTATTAGCAACTACTGATTAAAATGAAAAAAACCCCCAAACTCAACCCATAAACAATTCAAAGCACTCAAAATCACAGGGATTTGTTCTTCTCCTGAGATTTTACATCTGTAACTTATCTTACAGTTGAATAATAAACATGCTCTAAGTGTGGGAACAGAGATGGCATGTTTTCAATTAATTCTATATAAATTATAATATTAAATTAATCTTAATTTGCAGCACCAAAGATAGATGGAAATTATATTAAACAGTTTATTGTTGACTTTGCTTTTCCCTTACAACTCAGTAACACTAGAGATGGAACTGTAATCACAGCTGGTGGCCTGTTTAGCAATCCAACAAAAAGGAAGGATGTAGATGCACTAACTTTTCTCACTTCTTTTATGATCATGTTAATCTCAGAATTCTCACTGCCTCTCAGCAGACTGCATATGGCATAAAAAATAAACTTAAAACATTTTCAAACCAAAAAGTCTTAAATATCTGAACCAGGTATCTCATATTCCATTAACAGATATTAACTACTAATCAAGTGTTGGCATAGGAGATAGGCAAAATAGCAAACAAGATTTCTATTATGAAAACATAAACTCCTATGAAATTGCCATCATTTTCATAAGAAGAAAAATAATTAAAAGATATTGAAACATTTTCAGTTGGCATATGGCCACGCAAAGTTGCTAAAAAAATCCTGGAAGTAAACCAATTCCAAAATGTATGAGAATTAGAAACAAATCTAAAGCGTACTTCATTTTAGCATAGGGTTGTTTGGTGTAGCAACATCTCAGTGACACTGGTAATTCTCATTTAATATGTTTCAAAAATTTTATTAATTTTACCTCAGAACTGGCTTTCAATATAAAAAAATCATACCCTGACTTCTGTATTTTTCACAACTTGAATTTTACCACTTCTTTCTTAATTAAAGCTCATTAAAATATAGCTTAAATTTCATATGGGACCTTGTGTCTTTGAAAAATGTATCTTGAGTACAAACCCTTACAGTTGCATTTTAATATGGAGGCTATTTGGGTTTCTTAGTCCTATCCTCGAGTGCACCAAAACATTTTTAAGCATATTGGTTTTCAGTGTCGTTCTAGTAGGATAAAAATTTAGGACAAAATATGGTTGTGTTAACTCTACTGGAACCATTCACTCGAAAGCAGAGAAATTGCAGGCAGACAGAGCATGCTCAAATAAAAAAGTAATATAGTTTTTAATTTCATTAATTCCCTTGAGGAGAGAGCATTTAAATGACCTAGATAGGCTAGAAATGAAAGTCTAAAATATTTTATTGATTTACTTGTATTTATAGATCAGTTGTATACAAGTTCTTTGTTCAGTGATTGCTTCACTGAAACAAGTAAATGTTGGGTTTTTTAGACCTGGGTGCCTGTCTTCAAATTAAATTGAATACACATTTAATTTATTCATATCTCTGGAAATACTTTTTTGATTCATAGACAAGATTGGATTTTATCCAAATCTGAATAGTTTCAGGTGCTTGAGTTCAGGAATGTAGGTGAGTAAGGAGTTTTTGGTTCAAAAAATATGCCAACAGCAGAAGGCTTTAGCTCAGATTTTGTAGTGAAATATATGATTTTTATTCTACCTTTTAATAAGTTGAGAGGTAGAAGTGAGAAGGACTTTTTAACCCCCTGGATTCATTCAAGAACTGTGGAAAACAAGCAGCATGTTTCAAATTTATCACAATGTAACAGAAACGGATGGTGAAATAGACAAGTGACTCCATTGTCTCATGATTTCTTCTCTAAGATTCAATTCCCAATTTACACAGGATTTGTGTTCTTTGCCTGCTCCGGCTCTTATTGAGTTTTACAGAAATTTTAAACAGACAGGAGTGCAGGGTCAAACTTTCAACTTAAAATGAACCTTGTAATAAAACTCTCAGTGATTTCTAATCTACCTCGATATGAATCAAAAAGTTTTGTTTTGGAAGTTTGTTTGTGTGCATGTGTATCATTCAAACATGGAACGTAATCACAGACCACCAACTATATATCAAGGTTCCAGCTTTTCTGTACATCAAAAATAAATCACACCACGAAAGCCTCAAAACTCAGGCAAAGCCAAGGACCTAGTGTGTGGTTTCTCCATAAATCAGAAATAGAGTCCAGAGTCATAAACCTTTTGGGAAATTTTGGCCAAGTTTTCAGTGAATTTTTGAAAATCACAGTTTTTAATTAAAAATCCATGCAAATAATGTTTTTTGACATTCTAATCTTTTGGACACTTTTAAGATACTAACATTGAAATAAAATTCAAGGAGCTCATAATAAAATAAGACCTACTGAACATATTAAATTAATTTGGAAATATATATTTATACACACACACTTGGCAGATACACTGTATACTGTTTCAACTATGAAATGTGTAAAAGATTGGGGTTTTTTTTTAGTACAAAGTCTAGAGTAATAATGTTTAAGAAAGAGAAAAAACATTTTTAGTATTGTTTTCTGTAACATAAATAATTAAATTGTTGCAGTTGGATGGGAGTAGACTATTATTAAAAATATTTTGTACATTTTCAATATGCTTGCATGGACTAGGAGTTTTCCTAAAGGGACTAGAAAATGCATTCTTGCAGCTGAACGTATATATGGGAATCTCCTTTCTCAGAAAAAGAATTAGGTTTCAAAATTTTTATAGGTCCACCTGGGGATGAAATTTAGAACCATGAAATCTAGTGTTGATGTACTTCCATTCAAGTAGGGAAACAACTTGGGCATGGGCATTCCACCCCCAGGAAAATGCTGTGTTGCTGATTATATCTTTGTCTCAGTGTTTTAGAGGGAAACTGTTCTACTTAAAATTTCTTGCATCTGATAAGCTCCCATTAAAACCAAAGGGATGGCAATATAATAATCACTTAGAAGATTTTATGTAGGTCAACAGAGCTGTGCAATGGGTAGTTGTCAGCACATTGTTAGTCACTAAAATGTAAATCCGAAGCTCAAGTACTTGTTATTTGAAAAGCTTACTGACTTCAATTAACTGAGACAAGTAAAAAACCCTAAACAAATTCAATACCCCAAATTATTGCAGATTAAGTAACAGTAATATTTTCCAATAATAGTGCTGATATGGGTGTTCTCTCTCAGATAAACTCTCCACAGCAGATAGTAAGAAACATACATATACTTTGAGAGGAATAGTCTTGCATTTCTTTATGTCACCTTTCTCACAAAAAAAAGCTATTTCATTTGCCAGTGCATTTGTACTTGTCTTGTACCTCCTCATATTAGATGATTATATATGTATGTGGGCCTGAATATGTTGTTTGTTTTCACTTCTATGCAGCTCACACAAAGAGTGGCACTGCTGATACTCAATGAACCAGCCACTAAATTTGTCCTCCACAATGAGCCTGAGATCAATAACTAATTTTAAAAACTGATTAGTTTGCAGCAGGGAAGTAGACACAGTCCAAATCTTGCCAGAGGATATAATCAGCCAGTAAATAGCAATATTAGTGCTGTAGGTAATAGGCTGGGAACAGCAGAGGAAAGGAGTCTTGCCCAACTCTCAAAAATAAAGGGCTTGACACAAAGGCCAATTCAAATTCTCTTTTTTTTCTCTTTAAGTCACATGACTTAAACAGAACTCTTTTCTTTCTTCTTCTTTTGGTGCTGGAGTAAAGTTTATTTTTATCACATTCCCTGGCTGGAGACTAAAGAGTGTTTGTAATGCATCCTAATAAAGCTTGCAAGTGCAGCCTTGGGTGATTATTAAAGAGCTACAGACATTTTTACAGATCTTTGCTGGTTGTGAACTCCAGATGTTTCCAACATGAAAAATGTTATGTTCTAACAGTTAATGTTGTATCACCAGCCATTCAGAAGATGTATCTTCTTATTATAGCTGGAATGTTGCTATGGTGATAATTGTAAAACTGTGACCTAGAAGGAGGAAAACAAATGTATTTGGCATAAAAGAAGATAGGTAGTGTATCAATTAGGCCAATGAATAGAAAGATAACAAAAAGGTGGTAGGAAATTAAAAAATTATGCACGAATCTTGGATACCATATGATATACTGTATAATTAGCACTTTTATTTTCATTTGGATTGCATCCTCAGTTACCTTTGGGGACAGGCCGCATCCTGTCTACATCCAAAATTACAGTGCTTTTTCCACAAAGCCCATCCATATAAAACATCCCTATGAAAGATTTGCTCACATAAGGGTTTTTAAAATTAATTAATGTTTTATACCTTGTGTTTTGGTACTAAAGACAGAAGTAGTCCATGTCAGCAGATACAATTAGCTATAGGTTTTGAACTATCAAACCCTAAGGATCAGAACAGAAATAGGCTTCATGCAAGTCTGGCCATGGATTATTTGGGGAGCAGTCTATTCTGTGTTGGACCATCCCAATTCTGCATTTCTGCTGAGTCTAGCAGGGGAAAATCAACTCAGGGGAGTCATACAGTCCCTGGGGCTCAATCCATGGAAGGACCTGAGTCCTCTGCCACCTCTGCCAGCTGTCTACTCTTCACCTTGAGCTAGTTTCCCTCTGTTTGCTCATCCATTTCATCATTGGCTTGATGGGAACCCTTTTTACAAAGAGCTTTTTCAGATCAATGGATGAAACATGCTCTTAATTTCTAAGCTCATAAGCAGACGCATATGTGGAAAAACAGCGACTCCCATTACGAGGGTAATGATCAAATCTCCCATCTTCAGTCAACTGCTATCACTGCTGCAAACTGCAAATGTTTTACAGCTCACAGGCAAAGAAAATTTCTGGTATGTGCTAAAGACATCACCATTACCATTCATCCCAATCAGCTTGATTAGGCTAAAAAACAAACAACAGGAAGCCATCTATCTGTATGCACATCAACCCTGTTTCAGGAGTCCTTGTAGCTGAAACAGAGTAAAGCCCTGCCACTTGTCCTTAAATGTATATCCTCCATAGTTCTTTCCTACACATCAGGAAAGGAAGGAAACAGAGTAGATTACATTTCTTATTAAATTTATGTGTTATAACAGCATGCAATGTGCTTGGAAATAAATCACAGAACAAAGGACAAAATTACAGAAAGAACTGGCACACTGTAAATCTCTGGATGTTTTCAGATGGAAATAGAATGTCTTTCTGCAAGTTATGCATCAGTCAAAACATTATTGAGACAAAGGCTTTCAAGTGATATTTTCAAGCCATATTAGTCGTCCTGTAGCTCTGCACTTCACTCAGACTGGAAAGTAGCCAAAAGCATGGCTTGAAATCTGTTAGTTTATGTCTTGAGGGATTTTTTTCCAGCTGTATTAAAGAATTTAGACCAAGCTTCCCAACTCTCACTGCACTGCCTGCATGCTGATCTGGGGCAGGAAAAGAAACAGAGACATGGTGAGGTAAAGGGATTAATCCAAGGTCAGATTGAAAGTTAAACGTAGGATTTAGACTTAGATGCCTGTTGCTTGATTATGTTGAAGTCAGAGAAAACAGTGAAGCACTTTTATTTTAACTTCAAAGAAATACAACTGTTTTGCACATGGAAGTGCAACAGCATGGTACTGGGGAAGGTTTTACACCAAGGCAAACCATAACTATGACTCAGACCAGAAAAATCTCACATTAAAGTTCTCCTAAACTTTGTTTCTCCACGCATACATACCTGGTTAAACAGACTTTGAGTGAGGAATAAAAAAAATGTGGGAAAGAAATAGAAAACTCCAGCTGAAAAGGTAAAAATAAACAGAACAAAATCAAGCATAGCTGGAACAAACAGAAGCTTACATGGCCTAACAATTTGAATAAGACTGTAGTTCTTCCTTTTTTATCATTTTTTTCCTCCTTACTACTATCTGAGCCAGAGCTAGTGACAGGCACAAAGAGAAACTATATGAGGGAGACAAAGGTCAAGATAATGGTATTACTGTGCCAGTGCAAAGAATGCTTGACTAGATGGCAAAAACTAAAGGTCACTTATAAATGTATTCTTCATTTTCTCTGTGGAAAAGCTAGAGAAATATAAAGAATCTGCTGTAACTACGAGCCAAGAAGATTAGTTTGATTTTTTCATGATAATGAAGAACTACCCAAGAATATTCTTTTTTGGCTGTATCAGGCCAAAAACATTCTAGAGTTTTAAAACCAAAATAACTACACAGCAAAACATTTATGTTTAAGCAGTCCCTGATAAAATGAAGGCAAACCTCTTCAATATATATATTCATACCTACTTGCCTTGCTCCTCTAGGTCTCTCTCTCTGATCCCTCTCCTCTCACAGCTCTCAGTGAAGGTATCTTGTGCTGTTTTCACACCTGCACCCAATGACCAGCACTTTCCATCTGCACCTGCATCTGCTGATAGGGCAGGGGTGAAATAACTCTCCTATGGGTAACTAGCCAGAGACTAAAACTCACAGAATTCAGAATTCAACAGATGAATCTGAAGAAATTAAAGTGAGTAACAACCTGCCATTACAATTCTACTGGACACATGATTTGTGGGAGTTAGAATATGCCAGCATGCAAGGGATGTTTCCTTTACGTGTTGTTCTTTGTGGTAAATGCGATGGAAAAGAAAACTATCACCATTTTCCAATTTCATTAAATGGAAAACCCCCTTTCATATCCTTTCTGATATCCTGAAATTCCCAATCAGGCCACCCTTAACAGATGCTTCAGCTATAGTTTTACAGACCTCCAAAGGAAAAAAAAAACCAAAAAAACATCAAAACCAAAAAAAACCTAAAACAAAAGCAAAAAAGAAAACTATGCATAACCAGGAAAATGCACTAAAACTCTTGGTTTTGTGGAGGGCAGTGGTGGTGAGGACCTGCTGTTTGCCAATTTCCTAACTTTATCTGGTTTTGTGATGTCCACAGAGAGCAGTGAGCTCTAGCTCCATCTGAGGAGAAATGAGTGACTTACCTGCTTACAGAGCAGAGAATATAAACAGACAGACTAGACAGCTAAAAAAGGCAATAATGACCTGTTTCAAGACTGTCAATATTTCCCTCTTGAAATGTTTAATATTTGCTATATCATAGAATAGCAAATGTACCACTGTGATGCTATAGCTAGATGTGCTGGCTATGTATTGTTTCACATTGTCCACACTGAGGAAATATCTTCACTGTCATGCAATACAATTTTGCTGCATTAAAATAATTTCTATAGTTACAATTAAAGCATGTGGATTGAATGACTTTATTGCTATAAAGATCTGTCCCTCAGCACAAGGTTCATCTAAGAAAATTCAGCCTCCCAGCCTTGCAAGCTTATTCCTTGCTTTTCTGGTCTGGCAACTCCCTTTCTTCCTCTTTTTCTTCCAGTGCCTCTGGGTATTTTCCATACATGACAAAGTGACAGTCCAATCAATTGTTGGGTCACAAATTTGCTTTTCAGGCCCCTTCAAGTCACTGGCTATGACACAGCAATGGCTTTTTTTATGCAAAACAACATTCCTTGGGAGACACCAGACCAGAATCATGGCAAAACTGAACTTCTCAGGTTGTATTTTACTCCAGGAAACCCTTAAACATTTGCATGCAGGAGGCAAAAGTACTTGAGAATAAGAACCATGTACCCAGGCAGCCTACAGGGACTGATGCTCTACAGAGTATGCAAGCAGCAAAAACGTGCCTCAGTGTATCAAACATGCAGTGAGACTCCTGAATAGAAATTATTCATGTCATGATTATAGTGAAACAGAGCAGGAGGAAAGATAGAAAAGCAGAATAAAATAGGAAAGGAGAACAAAGGCACAGAGTGAGGAAAACAGGAGGAGAAAAATAGGAGAAAAAAGAAATGTCAGGCACACAAACTAGCTAAGTGTAAGAGAAAGAATGAGAAAATCTTGTCATGCTGTGGTTAAAACAAAATATAAAAGGGAATGTGGTGCTTAAAACATGCAGTAATCTCCTTTTATCCAGTATATAGGAAACGGTCAACCAATTAAGGTGCACTGAAATATTTTACACTTGAGAAAGCAGAAACAGTGGGCTTATATAACTTGTCCAGGTCACATATTAAGTCAGCAATGATCCAGACCTGGCTCTCTGACCTGCCTCCATGAAATACTTCTCCAGGGGAAGTAAACGACATGTTTTCACTCCAACATTTCCACTGCACACAGCACTTAGGGGCCTGTAAGGAACCATAAATCTCAGCAGTTCCTCGTTTAAAGTTTGCTTGCAAGGAGATTAAACCAGTTTGCAAATAAAGCAGCTGCCCTCAGTTTCACGGTCAGGAAAGCCCCACCACATCTCACTTTTTCTGTGGTTTCACATTCAGTGCACGCTGCTTCAGGTCCTTGGCACTGAAGACCTGGTGCAAAGGGTGAAGTGAACGCGTTTCCCAGCCTTACCTTTGGAACGAGCTACGTGCAGCACAAAACTTTTGCAATTATTAGAGACCAACAGAGTATCGAATGCCCAATAAACACACAAATTAACTTCCTCTCAAGGTCCATCCACTCATTCTTTGATTTTTATCAGTTAATTAAATGGCTCCTCACAAGAGTGTAAGGTAGTCAATCCACACATGTGTTGTGTGTTATGTGCTTTCAGAAATTACTGGTGCACGATCTAGGCAGGATTGACAGTTATTATTAAACATCAGCTGGCAGAGACAAATCGCACCCACTTTAGTCAACTAGTAATGACCTGTAAAATTGGTAAAAACCATAGGAGGAAAACAGTTTGCCACCACACAAATGAAAATAGTGAGTGTCCTGGTTTAAGAACACTGAGTTGCGTTTGCTGAAGAACTCAGCAGAGTAACAAAACCTTGTGATCACTGACAGAGAACACTTTGGTATGATATATGACACTATGATATATGGCATATGATATATGGTATAGAAAACCTTACTACCTGGAAATTGAGGGTACATTTTGCAGCTAGGACTTGGAAATGTGCTAAATGTAAGTACCAGTGTGTTCTTTAGGATGTCACATTACATACTTTACACAGAACAAGCTGACCACAACAAAGGAGCAATCCTTTGTTTGACCTTCTAGCCCCCAAATGTCAATGTCTTAAAGAAAATTTATATTTCATCTGACAGAACTGGGTAACCTTGACCCAGAGGAATGAGAAATATTGGATTTGGTAGGCATATGAGTACAGACTTTCTGCTTTCTTTGAGAGCTTACAAATGACTGAAGGAGAAAATAAGTGGTTCTCTGATGCTGCACAGTCAAATTCTTTCACTCGCTAAGGCTGCTTCATGCTAATGTCAGTGAGCAGCACACCCTGTGCACAAGGATTCTATGGTTTCCCTAAGTTTTCCATAATGCCTTTTCCTGCCAGTGAAACCAGATCCTACAGTGTTTGGTCTTGAATGAATTATTTGACCATGATTTGTGTGCAACTTAAACACAGACTGAAAACTATACATAAAGCTGGAATTGTGGATGGCCCAGGGATTAAGCCAGTGGGCTCAGCTTACTGGATATTTTGGCATGAAATGGGAATGCAGATGTGCTGCTGGGCACTGCAATGGTACGAATAAATTTTATTCTGTGAAGGTGTACATTCTGACTGCATAAGTGTGTCCCAACCCCTAATCTAAGTTGAGGACAAGTATCTCAAAACTTCCAGGATAATTTATTACTGTATCCTTCCTAAGGTTTTCTGAAGTGACAAGGCACTTAAACAACAAAAGAATATCAACAGATTGATAAAGTCCTTTTACACACTAGTATGTTTTTTAAAAAAAAACCAATCCTACATGCTGCACTTTTATAGAATGTTCCATGCTCCTGTTTTTTCAGAATATATAAGTTTTTGGTAAAGCCAGGAAGCTTGCTGCTTGCTGACAGACACGGGAATAAGTAATAGTGAGAATTAAAAGGACAAAATGATTGGCATTTCTAAGTGTAAACACAGATGTTTTCCAAGCAGAGAGTGGTGCTTCTTGCTGGAGGTGCTGATAAAGCTTCTGCCACATACAGAGATGAGTGGTGTGCAATGTCAGCTCAAGATAAGGAGGTTACAACATTGTGCAGTGGAATCCCCTGCATATGGACCCTGTGGCAGCAAAGTGAAGCTCTGCAGTACAGACCTCGCTGACTTCCCAGTGACTAAGTAGCAGAAAATAGCATTAATCAGTTATTGACAGAATATGTAAAAAAAAAAAAAAGAAAAAACCATCCTAAAGCCATGCTTACTATTTAAATTTAAATTTCTGCCTCTATTGAGAATAGTTTAGATACAGGATTTGCTCTTTAGTGTAGAGTAGCAGTGGAAGAATTTACCATTACTTTGGTCTTCCAGTCTTTGTATAGACAGAATAAAAAAAAAAACAAGAAAATTTCTGACAAATCTGTAGTTCTGTCAGTGAACTAAAACCAATTTCATCTATAAGAGAAACTGCTCTTTTCTGTCCTTTTTGTACACCAGTCAATAGGTAAGTGGGATATATCTACTTTAGTAGCCAGCTGCTATGCCAAAACCAAATCACCACTTCTTGTACTTGTAAGATGTAGTTACAGGAGGCAAGAAGACATGACCTCTGCTACAGCCCTACACTAAAAGGATCTTGCAGAAAAGACCCTTTCTGGCCACCAGCTCACACCTGGGGCCTCCCTCCTGCGTATGCTCCAAGGAATCCACCTGCATGGATGAACAGCACCTACTCAAAAATAAGTCTTGTGTATCAGGAACCAAGGAAGTTTAAGTGGCTGGCCATGGCCACTGCTGTGGAATTTGCTTTGCACCTGGGACACATTTTTCTCGAGGATTTAACCAGTGCACACCTTCAGATTCTTTCTCTTAATTTACCAGAATACAGCCCTACAACAAATTTGAAAATGGTGGATGCAAATAATAACTTTCTTCAGGAAAAAACAGAAGTACTTTAAGTGTGGCATGAGTGCAGACCTTAGCCATGGATCTTTTTTCTGCAAATTTCCATTTGCTCTTCTATCCAACATTTTCATATTTTTGAGGATTATTTAAACAATTTATGTATATACAAAGATACAGACTATACAAAGGACCTACAATTACAAAAGTGGACTGTGGAGTTATATAGAAGAGTTTAAAATAAGTCTTAAGAATCTTAACAAGCACTCATGGTTTAACTCTAAATGTTTTCTTTACAGTGGGAATCCTTTTTTACAAAAAGAGCAAACCAAACCAACCCAACCTACCTTTCTCTGAATTCACATTGATTCATGCATCAGCTTATCTAAGTTACAGAGTTTCTGGTCTTCCATCTATTAATTCCTGAATGGTGTGGCTTTCTTTGTCAGGGTTTAAGTAATAGTGTAACCTGTTTTAAGCAGAATGTGTACAAGATTTCCCTAAGGATGGTAGGAGTAGAAAAGTCATGATTTCTGCTCCCTGATGAATTTTTGTTTCCCTCACCCTCTGAATTTGAATTGAATCAGTTTCAGCATGAGCACATTTTTGTTTTCAGATTTCCAGACGAATTTCAAGGCTAATGTCCGTTGCAGCACACAGCAGGTAGCTGTTAACTACCTAGGTCAATTTCTTTTTGAAAACTTATAATTTAGTCTCCAATATCCAGAAAATACCTGTTTCTTGTCAGACCAACCTCAAAATTCTGCCCTTCTTGCTTCTAGTTTCATTTTTTTTTTTCATTCTATATGTTGCCTAATCTAGAGCAGATGCTCTGACCAAAAATATTCGGATATAAACCTCACTTTAACCAAGAGACTTCCACAGTGAAAATTCATAGCATTTTGGTGACGTGCATAAACATACCAAGGGCTGTCTTGCTGGAAAAAAACCCCACATTAACCTATCTCTTTCTCTTGAAAAGAATGTCAGTTCTCATGTCTTAATAAAAGAACATGTGATAGTGATTGGTGAGGGGTGGAGGAGGGTGATTTTTATTAATGGGAGTCTGATGATGATTCACACTTTACCAGGGCAGGATAATAGAAATTGTTTCACTTTCTGAACCTCCTTTCTCTTCCTTGCTTGCCTGCATGAGCAATGAACAGAAAGTGTTCTCTGTGAGTCACTATTTAAAGCTAAGAAGAAAGAGACGTGATAGTAGGAAGAAATTGTGGGATTGTGCATCCCTTGTGTGGCCATCCAGCCCTGGGTGAAGGCAGCAGGTGGACTGTGTCAGAATTCTCTCCTTTAGGTTCATCTATCCAGATAGACCCAAGAGACACAGCAACAAGCAAAAAACCTGACTAAACCAAAAAATGAATATTCTGTTCTTTTGCACTGCATTGCCACCATGCAATCTCTGTCCTAAGGGGGATCATAGAATAGTCTGGGTTGAAAAAGACCTTAAAAATTATCTGCACCCGGCCCCCTACTAGATCAGGTTGTGCCATCCAGCTTGGCCTTGAACACTCCCAGGGATGGGGAATCCACAGCTTCTCTGAGCATTTTTTTTCCAGAGCCTCACCACCCTCACAATAAATAATTTCTCCCTAACATCTCTTCTCTTTTAGTTTAAAAATATTTCCTCTTGTCAGTAAGAGAGTAAGTATGACTTGGGGAAAGGATATAAATATATATATACGTATATATAATGTCTGGGGCTATGTAGGAAGTTGCATATATAAAAATAGTAATTTAGAAAGACAAAACCACTGGATTTATGACATTACCCAGAAAATACAAAACAAAACAAAGCAAACAAAAATTACCATTAACCATTACTTTAACTGACCTTTTTTGGGGTACAAACATTTTTCCTGACTATTGCCATGAATTTCTGGGGTACCTATCATGTGCTAATGCCTTTTTTACCTCACAGAGATAAGAAGAAAAGTCCTTGTGAGTAAAGAATTTAAGCACCAATGAAACTGAAAATGGAAAGATTAAGAGTAGAGAAGAACCTAACAAATAAGCATGTCATTCTTTCATAGTGTTTTATATCTCATATCTAATAAATTTTGCTTTCCAGTTACTTTCTCAGTGTAAATTTTGGGAGTAGTTCAAGTCACGAAAGTTATCCATATTCAACATAGAGGGCACATGCAAACCTGCAGGTATTAGGATGTACTGGTCTGGTTCATGCTCATTTTTAAACCTCTGTGCAGCCTGAAGTGAGTTTAGATTTTGCAATATTTTATAGATTCTTATAACAGATATGACTAAATGCATTACTTTCTAAGTTGCCCTCAAGCAAGTGAACTCCTTTCTGTCCCACACTTGTCTGAGGTTTGCTTTGCTCAGGTCAACAGTTTCACCCTGACTTCCACTGACTAACACCTACCTCCTATGTATTGGAAACAAAATGCTCCAAGACAAAATTTACCACCCTATAATCCTCTGCTTTTCACATGGGGATATTTTTATCATGTTGCTTTCCTGAGTATGTTTCTAAGGTTAAATTTGGAACCTCTGAAAATAAGTATTTTTAGTAGAAATATTCTAATCTCAAGTATAGCTGCACAATTGAAACTGCTGTAATGCAGTAATATTTTTGTGATAAAACTAGCTTGTAGATCTATGCAACTCTGGCACTTAATGATTTCTGATGTCTGGAAGGTATTAGACTGTGGTTGTAATGATCTCTATAATTGTAACAGTTCATGCTAGCTAGAGTGCACATCTATTCTTCATCTGTTCTTAAACTAATTTGTTCTACGTATGAATATATCACAGTCATCAATTTAAAGTGCCATCCTTTGGCTATGCAGGTGATTAAGGAGTATACATTATGTATGAGGCAAACACACCAAACTTACACAAATGCTTTTTAGGAGTGTGCCAAATAGCTGCTTTCTGCAAGACTTTGTAAGTTATTATTCTAATAGAAACACAAGTCACAGCTACAACTAACCAGCAATCAATTACTTCTTTCCATACTTAATGCCTTGGATGATGAGAGTTATGCTGTGGCTCTATGCTGAAATCTAAAAATATATTTTAAAAAACAAAAAAAGAAAAAAACCCCAAAAAACCCAAGCAGAACTAAAAAACCCGCACCTACCCCCCTCAACCTGCACTCCCTACAATGAAAAAGAAAAATCAACCTTGAAAATCAGGAGACAATGAATTTTCCCACTCATTGCTGCCCATAAAGTTGTTATTGCAATTAGTACAGTTCTGAGCTCTTAAAATTCTTCTTTTCCTGGAAGGGTTATTTTGCTCTACAATACAGCTAAATAGGGGCAACTATTAGAACGTCTAGCACAAGTATTTCTCTGGTCTTAGTTCTGATAAAGAAACAAAGAAACTCAGGTTAAGATTTCTTGTAGGACATAAGTCCAGATTGTGGTCTCAAGGGCTAACTTGGTAAAAACATTCCAAAGGATGCCGAGGAGTGTGGAGAAGGCCAAGTGGCACTGGGAACAGGGCTCTCATGTTAATCTGTACCAGGAGGGTGGCTCAGACAGAAGCATTTGATTACTACCTGATCCATACCTTAAAGTTGACAGGAAACCAAATATTTTCCTTCATTATATTCCTGGCAGATGGGCCGTCAACAGCAGAGAAACATATAAACAGCATAGAAATCAGTCCTCTGAGGAGCCCCAGAGTACAACAGGAACTTAAAATTAACCCCTTCTTTTCAGTCTTTGCTTGGCCCTTGAAATTTTACATGAGATGTTGCCAAACCTTCCTTTGTTCTGTTTGATTTGTGTTCCCTTGCAAGATACTTCCTGACTAATTATGGAGGTGAGCAACCAGACCAACCTATGGAGCACTTACCCCATGAAACAGAAATAAATCTGCTTTCCTCACCATGTTTCTGAGCTGTGCATGCTCAGAGTCTCTGAAAAGAAGGATGCACATAGAGTGAACCATTTCCTGCCAGTACAAGAGGAGCATCTCTTTGGGGACAACATCTCCAGGAATGATTAAGTGCCAATCATTTCATTCCCACAGTTAGGTACAAAGAGCAAAACCCAGTCCTCGATAAATTAAAAAGGTTGACAGAACAGAATCCATTGTGCATCTAGAAGCTGTTAAAAGGAAGAGAGAAGAACATAAGATGTGAATGCATTTACATGGGAAGGGGAGGTCATCCCTGGGATGAGACAAGCACACCCTTTACTCCTATAGGCAGGTAGTGCATATTTTATTTCTTCAGTGTATTACAACCATGCTCAACACTCACAGAAACCCATTCATAATGTTCTATGACTGTGACTAAGATTTAAAAAAAACCAAACCAGATATTACTATGAAAACCTGTTAAAAATTGTGTAAAGAGTCAGTTGCCAAAATATACAAACTTAGTGTTTTTCTCAGCAAAAATACACTTTGCCATATACCTCTGTGTAGGATAGTAAAGTAATGAGTCATACAGAATTCATATATATACTTGCCTTCATATATTGGCTTATGTATAATAATTTCTTACAATATTGATTCCATAATGCCACTAGATTTG
>VZTB01006382.1:91758-105925 GCA_013397245.1 Thryothorus ludovicianus
AATAATAATAACAATAATCATAATAGTAATAAATTATCTTTCCAAGCTGAAACATCCAGAGGCTAGATCTTCCTATTACCAGGACACAATTGTCAGACTTTGTAAGAACAGATTCAAGACAGGATCCGCCTGATGATTACACATTAGCTATTATTATTATTCTCTATTATTATTTTAAATATTATAGTGTATTGTAGTTATAATGGAAGGTAATGTGCCTTGGGAATGGAGCATCTCTGAAATTCATTAGAAATTAAATATATAGAATGAAAGTATGAGAGATAAAATTGCTTTTCTGCCTGCCAGTATAAATGGAATGGTGTATGACAGGGGTGGAATAATGGGATGCTCTCAGCTCAGTCTATGTAGGAACATCTCCACTTCCTGTCAAGGAAAATAAAATTTAACCTCATACACAAGCACATATACCAAGAAAGCAAATGCTAAAGTGAGGAAGGAGAGCTGACTGGAATTTGAATTTTGACTTGGAAAAGATGGCGAATGTCTGTACTAGTTTTTTACCTTTGGGATCTTGGCATGAATCCAATCAGAGGTTCCAATTAAAATGAGTTTGATGTTCTCAGCCTAGTTCCTAATTGATGGCAGTTCACACAACAAAACACATAAGAATTCATTAGAGTGCTCATCTGGCAATTTCTGCTCAGAGGGAGAAAGAGGAGGTAACTAAAATGGATTCCAGCAACTATCCTGCATTTCAGGTAGCATGGTCCCTTCTGGGCAGTCAGAGAAGTGTCATCAGTAGAGCATAAGGGATCAAAAATCAAAGTATTCCTCTAGAATTAACTCAAATGTAGAATTGTAAATGTACTTCCTAGTCATTTATTTTAAGACTCAAAGCATGGCTATAGAAATTATGACATGTTCCAAGAAGAAATCTGCACAGTATTTCTTGGCATTAAATTGCATGTCTTGTTGTCAAAATACAAGTCACTTCAAAGAGAATTTTCTACTTACATTTTGCTAAAAACATTTTATTCAAACTCACAAGAAATAAAACTATTTTTTTCTTCCATCCAAAAGGGTAATTTGGTATTTTGTGTTGAGGTGGTCACTGGTTCTGTACAGATAATAAATAGCAAAATATTCATGTTGTACTAAATACTGATAAGAAGAAGTATTAGCAAATTCTAATGCCAGCCAGCAGAGAGACTTTGTGACTAATGTATAGTGACCCAGACCATTCATCACTTGGTGAAAAACAAACCAATCTTTATATTTGGGGTTGTTTCCCTGACCTTATCTTTTTCTAAACCTCTTGAAACTTTGGGTTGCTTGTTCAAGGTGGCATATTCTATCTTTAAAGAATTTTGTCACTGCTAATGGCTTACATACTCATGTACTGCTAAAGATTTTGGATAGATCAAAAGAGGATGTCTACCTATACATGGAACATTTTGCCTTATCTTCAGCAAACTCATATCATGCATTTACTTTTCTTTTGAGGGAGTCTTATCTAATCTTCCTGTGGGAGCAACGAGAATGGCGTCATTGGCCTCAATGGCCTCCGAATAACAAGCTAAAAATCCAAGGTTTGAGTTTAGTTTTCAGTTTAGATGAAGACTATACCCAGGTCTCTTGCTGTGCCTCAGCATTTTTGTCCTACAGAGCTAATCAGCCTTGTCTATAAAGGAATACATCTTTCAGAAAAGGGCACCAGAGAAACAGCCCAGGAGATATGCCATAATAATCTGAATGTGAACAATGCTGACAAAACAGCGACAAAATGCAAAGTATGAAGATAAGCAATCTTGAGCTCAACACAGTCTGCTACCAATGCAGCATAACAACAAATTATGGCCAGCAATTTTGTCTGAACCTTTTGCAGGTCTGTAACATACCTCTGCTATTTTATCTTAACACTACGGCAATATGTTTCTGAAAACCTGGAATGAAATCTGAAAACCCGGGATGGGTTTTCTGAGGCATAAACATCCCTCACTCCTCTTGATTTCCAATCAACTGCCAGAAATCATGTGCTGAATTACCTACAAAAATCCAGGATATTCATTGAGAACTTCATTTGCCCAAAAGAAAAAAAAGATATTACTTTGTGCCAGGTGCATTTTTTCTCCTTGGTGAGTGGTGCTACCTGCAGGATATAATTTCTCCAGGAACAGCACTCACTTCCTTGTTGTCTTGGGACACAGTTCAAGCTGTTGACAAGGTTTCCGTGTAGTCATTCATCTTGGCAAAAGGAAAAGTGCAGAGGAACATTCCTGATGCTAAAATTATTTTTCTTTTGTAGTCAAATATATTTTATGATGTCAGAGCTTTAAAAATAGTTTTTCCTAGACTCTTTCTAATATTAAAAAGAATGGATATGCAATTATCAACAAAACAGGCTTTTGCAGGAAAATTTTACTTTTTGGGTTTTAAATCTGCTCTATCTCACTTCTGATAAATTGGCATTCTTCTCAGAGTCAAGTTTTTCTTTACATAGACAACAAATTCTTTGTATTGCTTCAAACACAATATTCTAGAATATAAAATTTAAAGTGAAAATAAATCCCTTATTGTACAGATACCACATTGGATAAAAGATAAGAGAAGAGAAGGCTCTGGGGTCACCTTGTTGAAGCCTTTCAGTACTTAAAGAGGGTCTCTAAGGGCTCAAACTTTTTAGGGTAGGGCATGCTGCAAAAGGACAACAGATAATGTTTTTAAATTAAAGATGGCACATTTAGATTGGAAATAAGGAAGACATTTTTTATGATGAAGGGTGTGACACACTGCAATGGGTTGGCCAGAAAGGTAATGGGTGCCCCATTCTGGGTAGCATTTAAGGTCGGGCTGGACAGCTCTGGAGAACCTGATGTAGTTGAAGGTGTCCCTGCTCGGTGCAGGGGGCTTGGACCAGACAGCCTTTAAAACATCCCTTCCAACACAAATTCCTCTGTAATTCTGTGATTCTACAAATAAGCTTCATTTGGTCTTTAAAGAACACCTAATTGCCCTCTCAATGCATATGTACGAATCAGGTCTAAATTTGCAAGTTTCATGCATTTTGAGAGGTATACTGTGCACTGCATGCCATTTAAAAATGGCTTGACATTTTACAAAACATTATTTTGTCTAGCACTTGTGTTAACAAAAATAATATTTCAGTGCACTTGAATCACAAACCATCTATTCAGAATGTCATCTAGAGGCAAATGATAATAAAACAAAAAAATGAAGCAGCATTTCTTGTTGCATTATCCCATTGCCCTGGAGCTATGCAGGGTCTATCTCCCAGTGCCTCCCTGCCAACCTTCAACTGCTCCATTTTATTACAGCATTACCTTCCAACTTACATTTCTTTCTGGCTGTTCATATCTTTTTTCAAAACACTAATTCCTCCCTTGCTAATCACCACTGACTACTTCTGCCTCAGCTTTTCCCTACATATCAGTAGACAGGCTGCAAGCCTGGAATACAATTTTTCTTTCTACAAAAGTTTAGCATCACCCCTGAGGCTGTTCAGAGACTGTACTGAAAAAATCATATTATCCATGGTTTTGGTTTTTTTTTCAAGTGAGGGTTGAGTACTGTCTACAGTCTGTTAACAGGAAGAAAACCTAGAGGGTTTCTTGTGCTAGTCCACATACATTATTCTGAGAGTTTCTTATTTCCCATCACGTGTTTTGTATCTGTTGCAAAAGTCTTGTAATAATATTGGACTACTTCACTTGTTTCACAGCACAACAGGATTTTTGCTTGTGCAGATGAAGAAGAAAGGCTCATGATGAGATTAAATAACTCTTGTAGAGTCCCTGGACTGGCAGATAGAGATTCTGTGTTCCAGCTCAATGAGTTTCTCAGAAGACAGTAGTTTCTAAATGTATGTTTTAAAAAAATTAATGCATTTCACTAATTATTAATAACTGAAAGCTTAGATTTATTTTAAAGTTTCACTGTTAATAAAAAAACAAAAAACAAAAGAGCCTTTTCTTTCTCCTTTGAGGCTGCTGAACTTCTTTACCCAAAACAATCTGAATTAAACATGACTGTATGGTTCTCTTTGCAACTGTTTTCATTTTGAGCAAAGTCAAAAGTAAGCTTTGATTTTCACATGTTGAGCAAAAGCTTCCAGTCAAACAACACCTCCCAGTGTAAAAAAATACCCAATACTGAAATTTGAGCCATAATCCAACCCTCACTAGCCACATACAAATCATGAGCTGTATAAACTTCTATATACATCTAAAACCACACGCAGTCTCTAAATTTCTCATGAAAATCTTTGGCTTTTTATTCCATGCTCAAAATTAAAACAATCCCTCATCTGTAACCGTCAGTTGACTAAAAGCATTAATTTAGGAGGTAGGGGTATCAAAGCTAAAAAAACCTTCCTGGCTTTACTCCCAGTGCTCTGTGTCTGCACGGAGATGGGGAAAGCTGGGGGGGTTTGGTTTGGGTGTTTTTTTTTTCTTTTGGGGATAAGGAGACCATTTGTAGCATATGTCCTACATCTGGCAGTAGCTCACTGATAAACACGTGTAGCAGCAGGAACCCAATTATCCCTGTTGCCCTTTTTAGAATTACTAGGAGTTGTGCTCTTCTAGGGAGCGGAAATAACACATGAAGGAAAAAGGCCCCTTTTTAAAGTTTCCACAGCACATTTCCTGGCACTACTCCACAAATTACATTCAGTAACACTCTACCAAGGATCTCTTGCTACTTAGTGTGGTAGGCCTGCACCATATTTCAGCTGTATACCTTACAAATATTGCATGTAATTGTCAGTGGAGAGAAAGTAATTATTATGATTTCAAGACAAATTTTTAATTCACTGCAAAAATAATTATTTTTTCTGAAAGGGGATCTTTCTCCTTTTTGTTTTCCATTTTAGATGTTTTTCATTTTTAGATCCTACATCCCTCCTTCCCTTCAGTCCCTGATCTAGGGCTGTTTCTAGGCCACTGAGATCACATTGCTCTGAGCTGCAGACAAGCCACATCAGCATGCTCAGAAATTCAGAGCAGGAGACAGAAAGCGCTGAGGTCTTTGTCTTTCCTGCTCTCATACTGTTGTTTGTGAGACAATATAAACAAGAGCCCATTAGTATTCCACAGACTCTGCTTCTAAGCTGAATAGTTTGAAAAAAATTACATATTAAATACAGAGAAATACAAAATTGCAATATTTGTATTAAATTGTCTTCAGAAATGAATTGTATTTCTGCACACTTTCATCTAAACCCTTTTTGAGGTCTCCTCACATTCAAAATGATTTATTTATTGAGATTATTTTCCAGGCTCATATATATTACTAAAAAGAATTCAAAATAATAAAAGTCCGTATTCCAGACAATTTTTGCACAATTATCAACTGTTTTTTTCAGCTTAACAAGTATTACTTTTCTTTCTGTCATTGTGCTCTGTTTCAGTTTGAGTCAAAATGAGCCAGCACTGTTACTATATTCAAGGGTAACATTGGTCCTAATGAGCATCTTACTATAAGAACACCTACAGTATTTTTATGAAATGAATGTCCACATTTGCTATTGACCTTCCTGCTAAGATAGCTGAATTGTGAAAGCAGAATTTAAATTTTCCTCATTGTTAAACTGGTATAAATCTGAAGTTAATACTATTTCCTTGTCAGTATTTTGGGAGATTTTGTTCAGCACAACAAAAATCTAAGGAGGTAACCTGTTATAACAGCTTTTTATTGTCTGCTTCTATGTGGCCTCCAGAAAAAACGGGGAAAATGAGAATTGTTTTGAGTAAAAATATATTAATTACCTTCATCCTTCTTTGCTCTGATCATCCTCCCATATATCTCTGCTTAGGAAGTTCGTTTATGTTCCGTGTCTGGGTATTTGGGGCCAAGGGAAGCATTTCTTCACGTAAGGCCAGGAAGGAATGGTCCAGGCTGTTTAGATAAGCACTTTGAAAAGATAAAGCATCTCAGAATCCCACCTACTTGGCTTAGAGGTGTGATTCCTAAACAATGTACACATATATATGTTACCATAACTACTTAGAAATTCCCAAATGCAGCCACAAATGAAAATCCTTATTCTTGGGCATAGGAAAGCTTGCACGTACAGGTTTTCATACTAGAATTTTGTATATGAATCACTTTAAAGTTTGAAATGAGAAGGAAAAAAAAGATTATTATATTCATTACATTTAGTTTGAAAGTGGTAAACCCAAAGGTAGGTATCTAATGCCATGTCATTGCCAAGAAGAGCTGCTGGGGCTGGGACCCTCTCTCCCAGCCCTGGATGCTCACAGCCTGCAGAGCAGCTGCAAGCTCCAGCCTTTGATCCAGAAGTCTACAAACACATGAGTGGCAGAAATGTGCATCCACTGGAGCTTAAACAGACCCCTTAAACAGATCCCACACATCACTGGAAACACAGAGTGCTGCATTCTCTCCTGTACCTACCAACCTGTACAGTCTCTGCACCTGGAAAAATCTGCCACTGGACACTCTCTGGTGGGATGTGGGAAAAATCCCGTGTTTCTTAGAAATGCTCGTTCCTGTCAGATAGCTTAGACATAGCCCAAATCTTAGATTTTTCTCCCAAGAGATCTTGATAAGCGGTTCTGTCCTGCTGTCACTGTCCATGCTGGTGGTAGTATTTCCAGGGAATCCACACAGGGAGCTGCACCTCCATGAAACATAATCTTAGAATGATTTGGAAGGGTTGGAAGGGTCATTACAGATCATCTTATTCCAACCCTGCCACGGGCAGGGACACCTTTCACCAGTCTACGTGGCTCAGGGCCCTGTGAAACCTGGCTTTGAAAACTTCCAGACATGGGACATCCACAGCTTCTCCAGGCAACCTGTGCCAGGGCCCCACCACCCTCAAAGTAAAGAATTCTTTCCTAACAGCTAATCTAAACTTACTCTCTTTCAGTTTAAAATCATTGTCCCTTATCCTGTCACTATTTGACCATACAAAATGTCCCCCCTTCCTCCTTTTTATAAACTCCTTTAAGATAGTGGAAGGCTGCAATGAGGTCTCCCCAAAATCCCTGTTCCAGGCTGAACAATGACAGGGATCACAGATAATAACAGATCTCACCTCTCTCTTTAATCCTCTCTGTTCCTTTATGCTACAGTTTGACTGGATGCAAAGAATTTGTCAAAGGAGGCAGAAATGTCTTAATTCTTTTAAATACACTTGCATATTTTGTATGTTCACAAAAGGTTAGACTGCCATCCTGAAGCATGAAAGCACTAGAGAAACACAGCAACTATACTGGAATGGTGCCACTAGGGAAAGAAATAATATTTAAATGAAATTAGACAGAGATCTCAGGCACACAGAACATAAATATTTAATTTGGAATTTCACCAGGACACTGGGGCTAACACCTTTAACTTGGCACATGCAAGATTTTTAAATGACCACAAATTTTATGAGAACCTCGGATTTCACCTCCCCTTTAAAGGATTGGCTCCCCAGTGAAAAGATCTGGTGAGAAGCTGATTCTTTATTAGTTCAGGTGGGAATTTGGCCTTTGGTTCTTATTTCATTAGTGTAACAGAATCACAACACTCATGCATAGAATTTGGTGGTAAACAAAATTTGTTCCTGAAGGCTTTACTGGGAATCCATTGCAAGAACCAATTAAGCCAAGCAAATCTCACCTATGAAGTGAATTCAAAAGCAAAGGACCCACATTTTACAGAGGCTTCTTATTTTTTGCAGGAAATTTTTTTTAACTGCCCTCCAGAACTTAAAACAAAAACAACAACAAAAAAAAAAATCACAAAAATCTTCAAAGGAAAGAAAGTGAATTCATAGTTTGAATACAGTAAGCACAGTAAGCATACTGTAAAAGTCTTTGCTTAGTAATCAGAATTAATTCATGTGGAGGTTTTTCCCCCCTTTTTTATTTGTAGAGAATGTTAGTGTGTCTTGTATTTTCTTGGTGGGAATACTGTAATTAGCAGAAGTCAGAATAAAAACAGTAGGTGCTAAAAATTCTCCCAGATACAAAAATCTTTAGCATGGTGGCACATTACCAATTTAAGCACAGTGGGTTTTAGACAGGTAATTAGCAAGTCTTGGCTGACCAACTTCCATACTGCTGCAATGAGGACTAAGAGACTGTTTTTCAACCAGTAATGCAAATTCTGTCAAATAAAGTTTTGCAGGCGCTAATACAAGAATTTTATGTATGTTCAGTATCTCATTTGTATAGTGAAATGAGGCAAGAAGTAAGATGCATACAATTAATTTTATAGTGTATGGTCTGCAAGTGGTTTTAGGAGGAAATTCACATTTTTCTCATTAAAGCTGATTGGGAATATATCTCCTAAATAAAGTAACTTTTTTTTTTTTTTTGAGTAGTGTAAATAGTTGAATATTAGAAAAAATGAGCTTGAAAAGTTTCAAAAATCGGGAATTATGAGATTTTCAACATGCCACATGGACATGTCTGAACATCCAGACTAGACAAGTAAATAATAAGTCCACATCCTCTTGTACTTATTTCCCTGATTAAAACTTGGAGCCAAGTTCTTTCCAGCAACACGAGATAAAGCCATTTTTCTAGGGGCACATCCAGATGGTGATTTATAAACTATAGGAAGCTTGATGTCATTTTGAAAATTCAGCTGCGTCTTGGCTGATGCAGCTGTTCTGGTATGCAAAAGATAACTGCAAGCACGAGTTCTAGTTAACTTCACACATAATTCTTTTACATGATTATGCAACAGAGACGATGCCAGAAGTAACGACCTGAGCCTCATTTGCATATATTTATATTCCTAGTTCCTCTGGCAGAAGTTGTGTGCCATGGTGCCAGGGCACCATTACACTCTGAGATCCTGACCAGGAACATCCAGACTGGCCGAGTGCCAGGCTCGGAGGAGGAGGAAGAGCAGGAGGAGGAGGAAGAGGAGAAGTTGTCTCTCTCTGCACCAGACTTGGACCGCACTGAAAAGAAGCCAGAGATTGCTTTGCTAATTGCTACTTCCTCTTTTCTTATCCAATATATCCCCAAATATCATCTGATCTACTCGGTTTTTCTCTACATTTGAATTCAGAAGATAGTTTTCAGAAGCTGTATAAGGTGTTACTAAGTTAAAGCAGTGGTGAAGTACTGAACAACATACGTATGGTGAAGTACTAAACAACATACAGCGTGTGTATTTCAACGCAATATTTCCTTGTTCAATAATGATTGCTCAATGTATTGAGAGGCAATGATATATTTAAACAAATTACTGAGTAGAAGAACACAAGAGCAGCCAGAAAAGAAACAGATTCATGATATATTTTCTAATGTCAGTAAAATTGTAAGATCTTTCTGTTAACTGGTTTTTCCTCTCGAAGGGTGGACTAGCATCTGGTGAATAGGAAAAGATACTGGAGATGAGGAAGGCTAGGCTAAGAAAATACCACAGCAGTGAAAAAATTCCAGTAGCCCTATTTGAAAAGCATTGCATATTTAATAGTTACATGTTATCATTAGAGTCTAATGACCAGCTTCCCTAGCATCAAAATCTAAATTAGCCACAATGAGTGAAACTTGGGGTCAAAAGTCAGTTAAATGGGACAAGAATCATGTTCTGTATGTGCAGAACAGGTGGCAAAACAGGGCCAGCCTCTTTCTCTAATCCTCCTTGAGATGTGATACGATTAAGCAGATATTTTTCTAATTTCAGTGTAGCATACCTGATCCTTAAAATGAGACTTTAGCTCTTGGGGAAGTTGATGGCATATAATTTCCTCTCATTTAGACAGATTGCTGGAGAAGCATGCTAGCAATAAAGATAAGCTTTATTTATCATAATTATAGTGACTTGTTCTTTTAATTAATTTTCCAATTCACACTAATGTTTATATATTAAACAATTTACATTACTGCTTAGTGGATGTAATATTGATATTACTCTTATTTAAAAAAATGTGTCTCCATTTATGGTATAAACATACACAATTGTGTAGTGTAATTTAGGAAACCTGCTTTGTGTGCCATAGCAGAAATTAGCTCATCAAATATGTTATATTTGGTAGAGACTAAAGGCCATTAGAGGATCATGTCTCTTTCCCATCAATTTATCAAATTGTTGTCTGACTGGCATTTCCTGATTACACACTATCTTCTTTATGCATTTTCTTACACTTCAGTACTCAGCTCTGTCAGAAAATGACGGCATCTTTAAATTAACATCCATCCATCTTTAAATTACTTCCATTCATAACTCCTTTAAGCCAGAGCCAAATTAAATTCCAAGGAGCCTAGAAGGGGAAGAGCTTATAAGGAAAGTGAGGATTAATGTTGTTTAAATGCACATTTTCTTAATATCTCAAAGCTCCTTGCCAATCTTGCTTAGATGTTTACTGTTGTTCTGCCAAGTTGCTGACAATTGTGACTTTTAAATTGATTTCATTGTTAGAACAGCCAGATGAATGAAAATTAGATTTAGTGACTATATAATCAGTATGACTATCAGAAATAATGGTGTCTCCCTTCCCTCAGCACATACTTTGTACATGCCTCAGTTTGTGGTGTTAGCAGGCAGGGAGCCTGCTGTACTGGGGAGCAGCCATGGAGATTGCACCCCAACCTTTGGTTTTTCTGTTTGTTTGGAGGTGGTTTTTTTTGTTGTTATTGCTGTTGTGGGGTTTTTTTTAATTTTTTTTCTGGTTGTTTGCTTGTTTTCTTTTTGTTGGTTGGTTTTTGATGCTCTGTTTGGAGAGTTGGCTGTCTCTTCTCCCTCCAAAATATGGGCTGTCTATTCTAATAATACGCAGAAATAAATGGAGTACAAACTTGTGAGAGATGAGTGGTTCAAATGTGTCCTTTACTCTTTCTATACAGCAGATACAAATATGTTGTACTTAACTTTTAGAAATTTTTTTCTACTGTTTACAGATATCTTCCAAGTAAAATCCTTCTGACTCTGTGAAATTGGCTGACCACACCAAAATTCACTTTGATATTGAACACTTCCTCTGTCTTTAATATTTTATCTTCTCTCAGTTTCTCAGAGATGAGTGTTCACAATATATCCTGCCCTGAAAATAATCTAAATACCCTAAAACAGAATTCAATGTTCTTGTTTTTTTCCTAGCCTCTCCTACTCCTTGATCTTACCAGAGGTATTTATACTTTCCATTCCACCTTACTAACTAACATCACTCCTGATAAAAATTATTTTAAATTTTGAAAATTACACCAAGTTCAGGAAAATAAAAGTATCATCAAAAGGTGTTTTTTAGCAGTAGATTCTAAGTTATGGTAAGGACACTATCTGGAATAAACCTGACTTAGCAGGGATCCATCTTGATATGTTTCAAGTCCTGTCCTGAAGTACTTTTCTTGACTATTAAATGAAATATACATACATAAATACTTACATACACACACACACACATATATATATATATATATATATAGTTGAGACAGCTCTTCCTTCCAGGTCTGCTTTCTCCAGCCAACTGCACTCCCAGTTTGGTTTCCATTCTCTCTTTTCTCTGATACATTGCGTTGTGCTCTTAATTTCACAGCCAAAATCCAGTTACTTACATGGTGTTCTTAATTTCTTCTTCTATGCCAAACAGAATATTTCAAGAATTAGTATTATTCAGTTTCTGTTGGTGAATTAACAAACAAGGAATAGTGCTCCAAATATGTTTTCATTGTATTTAAAGAGAGTAATGTTCTTCAGCTTTGAATTTTCTCTATTTCAACATAATACCAAGGGTCAGAAAAGCAATCCCTCAAAAATCCAAGATGCTAATTTTATCATGAGACATATCAAACAGCTAGAAACAACAAGACACTTTCTTCCAATATCAAAACTCAAGAATAGAAAGAATAAGTACTCCTTTTTTCTTAGAAACAAGGGCAAATTTCCCATTGTGAAAACGATATTTTTGTTTCCACCACAAATGAAAACTTTTATATTTTTCACTTTTATCTGTCACAGCACTTTAAAAAACGTGGTAACAATCATATGCATCCTGTAGAGTATAGAAAATATCGGGGATATTTCCAGTAGGTGAAAGTAACATGTTTTATTCAAGCACTTTGAGGCCCTTGGGGTGTCTTGTGCAAAAATTGTGTTCTGTGTTAGCACCTGAGTGAGAGGAAAAACAAAGTAAAATGGACTACTAAATTAAAAGTTTAACTAATTTTACATCAGAATGCTTCTTCTTTAAAAAGTAATAACACCAGCACCTCATGCCACTCAGAATTTAAAGAAACAATATACATTTGTATGCAGTGTGCCAGCTCTGTAATCAACAACACCTTTTATTTAAAGAGTGCTCGTTCACTTCTGAAACGCCTTAGGCTGTCAAATTCTCGTGCTCTAAAATACGGCCAAGGCTCGTGCTTTTCAGGAGGGAGAGCAAAAGAATAACCAGACCCAGTTCTTTTGTTCCTACCCAGCCTTGGTTGCTAATCAATTTTTCTCGGCCTCCAAATCTGTAATTATGGTGTCGCTTTCAGGCTGCAAGAGAATACCAGGTTTACACAGCACAGGGAGAGATAAACAAGTACTCAGTGCAATTTGAAAGGTTTTGACCTTTAAAAGCTGTTAATCTACACATGAATTATAATTAATCAATTAAAGGAGATTCAGTCTAGTACCAACATAATTAGATACAATTTTACTGCTGAATAAGCCATGATAACCCCGTACAAATGAAGACAGAGTCCACTGCTCCTTACATTTTCAAATATCCCAGCTTGGCAGTTTTAGCAAAACTATGTAGGTTTCCCAAGTGGGATTTTTATGGCTTTGGAAAGCAGGAGTGTTGAAGGGTGGGACTGCTTTCCAAGTTCAATAATATGGAATAGTGTTTGGAAAACTCTTCTCACTTTAGCATACATACTGCCTTTAAATATTTCACTGAGAAAGAAGGGAAGGAGGAAAATGGGATCCAAGGCACTGCAGGAGTGGAAAGAAGTGGTTGCTGATGACTGTTTTCTGACATCTTTGAGGCCAAATTCAGGGATAAAACAGTAAACAAAACCCACATAATGTGTGTTGTATTTAACCAGCACAGCTAATAGCCCTCAACCTGACTCCAATGGGAATATGCAGTGATTAGAGACACCTGCAGGTTAATAATTGGAGGCATCTAAGCACAGAGGCAATTAATATAGGAAAACTCTCCCGAGGTTGGAAAGGCAGCACTGTTTAAATAAATAAATAAATGAATATATATGCATACATAGAAGGGAATACTTTTTATTCCTCTGAATAGTCCACTTTTCTGCAGGGACTAGAGACGAAATCATCACTGAGGCATCCTTAAGTATCACTAGAAGTTTTGTCCCAGAAAAATGGTGGGAATAAGGATTTTTATCTCCTTTCAAAAGTTTATTAGCCTAAAATGTTAAAAGTGTTTGATTTGGGTACATATTTTGAAATATAGTTTTAGTCCCAACTTTGAAGTTTCTCTGTAGAAACTTCACATTAATTTCAAAGGGATTTTTATGTGGCATAGGAAATAAGTCAAAATTCAGACATAGTAGAAGCTATTGAAGGATAGTTTTACATGCCTGAGTCCACCTATCTATGAATGATCTGGGATGTATTGCTTGCTGAACTTTGGTTTTAATATATAAAGTTAACATAGTTGGTATTTTAAGAAATTATGTGTAAACCAGAAAAGACAATATTTTTTCCTGGATGTTTTTAAGCTTTCAGGTAAAATTTCTCCCCCAAGTATGTAAGATGCAGCTAATATTTCACTGCTCATTTTCTCTTCAAAGCCTGCTGCTAAAGTAGATGTTTCAAGGGTAGGTAGCAAAGGCTAATGTATTCCTCAGCAAATGGAAAAATGATAAAGTGAAAAAATACATTAAAGGACATTAAAGGATAACTCTGACCATGTGACCTGATCACAAGAAAAAGCATTTTCAGAGAAAGAAATCAAAACCATGCAAGGGCATGAATTATTCATAGACACAAGGGTCCCCAGGAAACATACAAAATTTGCCCTTAAATGATTCAGTTTAAGAACTATTCCTGTTGCTTTTCCTTGACTTTTAATGAATAAATAACTTGCTTCAATCTTGATACATTTTCCTTGCATGATTTTGGCCCGAAAACAGGCATCCAAGTTATCTAATGCTTCCTCAGTATTCTGGTCAGAAAAGGAATCTGTAGAGTTCTTCCATTTTTGGAGCTGAGGAGGGTCTGAAATAATGAGAGAAACATAGTAAGATGGAAGGAG